>JACCIX010000753.1:0-155269 GCA_025506515.1 Flaveria trinervia | reverse complement strand
TTGTCTTCAGACTTTGTCTTTAGCTGTTGTAGACCACTTCAGTTGTTTTGATGTGTGTGGGACTTAAAGGTTTTTCTGATCTGGCTCATTGGTTCTTTTGGTCTAACATACAACATAAAGTCATGTCATAATACGTAATAAGGAACATAAAGAATTAAATCCTACATAAGCATAGGATCATCACATATCATCATACACATCACATAACACATCAACCATCATCATGAAGTCAACTTACATCACCTCGGGAACATCCCAAGTCAAAGCTTAACACTTGACATTTTTCCAAAAATTTAGAACAATATTCTAAGTCTTAGGCGCATAGGCACTATGCAGGCGTATGGCCTTCTAAGCGCATGGGAAAGGTTGTGGGTGCGTGGGTACTATTGGGGCACATGACCCAATACTGAGTCATTTTAGGTAATTCTAGGCGCATGAGCACTATGCAGGCGCATGGGCAATCTAGGCGCATGGACACTTAGCCAAATTCCAGCCTATTCTAAGTGCATAAATACTATTCAGGCTCATGGGATTTGGGTGCATGGGGGACACTTATGCAAATCCAGGCGCATGGACAACCGACACATGCTATCAATCATCATAATTCAGTCCCAATATCATCAACGCATCATATTCTAAGCTTAGTTCTAGCATTCTAAGCAATAAAACATGAACATTGCATAATCATAATATCATAAATCACGCAAATCATAACCCAACAACAGTCACACACACATGAACATATGGGTACTAAAACCCACTTTCATAAAAACATACATACATGCATTTCCAGCCCCAAAATCAGTTCAAACATGTAAAAAAGGGTTCTTGAACTCACTTTATGCAACTTTCGTGTAGACTCTTCACACCCGAATGCAAATTGAGTTCAACCGCCTATAAAACCACCAAAAAGACAGACACCCAAATACAAAATCACACATAAGCATACAACCAAGGCATATGCCATGCAATAAAAACTGAACACAAAGAATTCTTACCTTGAATTTGAATTTGTTATTGTTCTTCTTCAAACCGAAGACTTTTCTCTGCTCTTTCTCTCTACGAAATCCGGTGAAAAGAAAATAAGCACAATGGTGTGGGCGGGCATCACCTTTTTGCACCCACTTTTATTTTTTTGTCCTATTAACACATTTATCCCCTCAACTTGCGTTAAATTGTGTTTTTCTCCTTTTTCTACACTCTTATTCTTTCTTTCTCTTCTTTTAAAATTTATGGGTGTTACATCAAGGTGACAACCTACCAACACAAGCTAGTGTTGAAATCAACACCTGGAATGAATATTTGTAATTCATTATTTTGATGTATGCAATGTGTATATAGGTTAACCCATGTGTGTGTTGATTTATGTGTATGATTGCAGGTACAAACATTATACTTGGACAATTTCTGAAGTTGACTAAGTGTACGAAACATCTACGGATAAACATTTTTTTCATCCGTAGATATCTTTCTTACAAGACTTTCATTCAAAGATATTCTACGGATGAACATCAGTACATAAGAGATTATAAGACCACAGACTCATTGATGAACATTTCATCTAGAATTGATAAATTCAGGTGAAGACTTCAACAGAAAGCAAACTCCTGTGGAAGACAAAGTAGCTATGGACGACAAAGTAACCGCAGAAGACCAAACACTTGTACTTAAATCATACAAGTGTTTCAACTCAACTAGTCAATCACAGACTCTAAAAGATTCATTGTTTCCTTAACAAAACACGTGTGTCTATAAATATAAGTCCTAGGTTTCACATCTAGTGACGGGCAATAGGATGAAAAACATCACATCGATCCACCAAACACAAACCCTAGCAGACCTCACATCAACAAGCCAAAATCATAAACACAATCATAACACAGAATATTGTTAGCAATTATTATTTGTTTCTTTGTAATCATTAATCAGTGTTAACGACTTACCTTTGATTCAAAACGTGTTCTTTGCATTGTGGTGATATTGTTCAAGTGTTTCTTATGTATATTTATTGTGTTCGATATTTAATATTTGATCAATTAAAGAACAATTAACGATAATTGAGCAATCATTAAATCTAAACCAATCTAGCACTGATAATTCCTGATTGCGATCCTTGTATTCACAGGGTGTATCAGAGCCAAGTTCTCATTGATTTATATCGATTTATCTATCAGTGTTGGAATTGCTTAATTGTTTGCTTATTTTATTATATTTAACAGTTTATTTATTAGATCTATTGTTATTAAGCAAAACTGTTTTGGTGTGAATCAATTTTAAAACAACAAAAACAATGATTTATCTTTTAGCAAGTACGGTTTTATTGCTCGATTAACTTAGATCTATATTCATATTAATTGAATCATAGATATTTGTTATTGATTGGTATTGATCAATATACATTAACAAAATCCTTGAGTTGATACTTAGTTATCATTAAAGGATTGACTGATTTTTGACCTTATTCACTTAATTACTTATTAATTAAGTTGTCATTAATTATTTCATTACTAAAAAACTCTTATTAGTTGAAAGTGTACTACTTTAACTAAACAATGAGTAACTTTGTTCGTCAATCTTCGTATCAACCTCCAAAGTTGGAAACAAAAGCAGATCTTTAATCCTGGAAAATCAAGTTCAAGAACTATGTGAATTACACAGATTTTGACTTATGGGTATCAATAACTGAAGGTCGTACCTTCCACCCACTCTCGGGCCAGATTATAATAACAATAATCAACCCATAAGTATAAAAGATCTGTCACTTGATGATGTTATAAAGGTTAAAGTTGATATTCAAGCATACAGTCTGCTTAGTATGGCTTTATGAGAAGAAATATTAATTAGGTGTTAGAATAAAGGAGTGATGAAATCAAAAGCATTAGGAAGGACACACTTTGCTCAAAATATGAAACATTTCATCGCATTGAGGGTAAATCAATTCCTCAACAGCTTTATACGTTTATGCAATTGGTAATTGAAATGAACATCATGGAGTTGAATTATACAAATGAGGAATAAACAAAAGATGCTCCATACTTTGCCTGAAAGTTGGAAGCAAACTATGTCCATATTCAAGAACATAATTCATCTAAAAGCAATAACTTTAGATACATTAGTAGCAAAAGTTGAAGCTCTTGAAATGGATGAAAAATCAAGAATCAAGAGTGTGAGATCACTCGTCACACATTATCATTTTAAAGAAACCAAAAGTGCTAAAATTGCTTTTATTTCTAACAATGATAGTGACAACTCTTGTACTTTGAGTGAAAATGAAGAAGAAGTGAGTTTCTATGCATCAACGCCTTCAAAGAAATCTTCTCAAAGTAAATGAGGAAACGAAAAAGGAAGACCTGACGAGAGAAAAGGCACATCTACTCAGCAACAAAGTCTTTAGCAAACAACATCCAAGTCGAGCCTATCACTCTGATTCTGGATTCTAAAGATCAAAAAGCAACATTTGTAGCTTTTAGTTGTAGTTTTCAAACTTACTTGGGGAGCACTTTAACACCTGCCAACAAGACTTGGAAGAAAAACATCCAGATGTAGTAGAGTAGATGGATCTTCAATGGCAAATGGCGATGACTGCTTATAGAGCCAAGCAGTACTTGAGAAGAAACAAAAATTTGGTTGTAGAAAGTAAAACAGCAAAGATTGGTGTTGATAAGTCAAAGGTAAGATGTTTCAAATGCAATCTCTATGGACACTTCTCAAAAGAATGTAATCAACAATCAACTCTTGACATTAGACAACAATAGCAACATTAGTCTCAGCAACATCAATCTTATCAACCAACAACATCTCAGATATCTTACAACAACCATATCTAACCAATTCATCCCCACTAGCCACAAATGCATCAACATGACCTAGTAATTCCAAAGAAACTGGGCTGATCATACTTCAAGATGGAACTTGTGACTCGAGCATGTATGAGAAGGAAGTTTTGGAAGAATGTCAAGCTTTAATGGCCATCACCGAGAACAAAATTCCACCTATGGTTAGAGACGTAAGAGATAGATTGTGTTCATCAATATGTGCTTAAGGAAGTTGAAAGATATAGAGCCCATGCTCAAAAACTAGTTGACAAAGTAAAAGAACCAATGATTTTGAATGAATCTCGTGTAAGAGAACATAAATTATATCATCTCAAAATTAAGTCTTTAAAAAAAGATTTAGATAAACTTGTTTCAGAAAATTACAGCTTATCAGCCCAAGTTGAGCATGTGACCACTTACTTAACCAAATCGATTGCTGATCATGCATCAACTAAAGTAAAACTTCAGAAGTTTTAACATTCATCTTAGCAATATGAGAAATTATTGAATTCTCATATTTAATCAAAGAACATGTATAGGTTAGGATATATTGTTGTTGCACTTCATCTGAATGATAACTACACAAGTTTACCTGAAACAATGACAAATAGCTTCTCAAATCATTTTGTGCCATGCACCAAGTTTGAAACAAAATCTAATGAACAAGTTAATAACATTGAATCTGAGGTGAGTAAAACTAAGTCTTCTAAATCCAATAAAATCAAACAAAATGACTCAGAATTTGACTTTGATGAATGTGATGAAATGGATGATTCTAATGAACATGATGATAAATCTGCACATCAACTAGATATTGGTAAGAATGTTTCATTTGAAACAATCATTCCTAAAGTTCTTGAGAAAACAAAGTTGCCATATCCTCCAAAGCAAAGAAACATGTTGAATACTATTTCCAAGAGAATAGTTTAACTAAATGAAGGTCTTCAAGTACTTCATCAATAGCAAAAATCTGCAACCGAAGTGATTGAAAAGTGTACATCTATTGAAGTACACAAATCTTCCGTAGAAAAGGGAAAGAAACAACTATTAGCATATGTAACGCCCGGAATAAAGTCAAAACGAGCTAAAAATAATAATGGGCTTAACGGGATTATCTAGTAGACCTTGTGTGTTTTGTGTTTGGCGAGTTTAAGGTCCAGAGAACGCTCGGTATATATATAAATGGATCAACTTAAGACACTCTCATTTGTAACTCAACACCCAATTTCTTGAGAGAGAGTGTAGAGAGAGAAAGTGGAGAGAATTGGTGATTCAAGGCTCGGTTGATCAAGAGATTGAAGATCGGTGTTTGTGGGCATCCAAACAAAAAGGAAAGACCAAGAATCCAAGTAAGAAACATCATTTAATCGACCCTTTTGATATAAACCGAATTCTAGGGCTTGGGGTATTTGAAAATGGTAAAGAATTGCCCAAAACTCACGTGTTTGTGTAAAAAAACATGTAGGAAGCTTAGATATAGCTTATTGGTAATAAACCGAGGTTTTGGGTGTAAAAGATTGAAGTTTTGGGTCAAAAATGGGTTGGTTCATAATTTCAGCCTGTTTTGCGAAACTGGGTGTTCATCGAGTGAAATTATGTAGTCATGTAGCGAAACAATGAAGACTTTCTGCAAAATCATAGTTTCACAAATAGTTTCGCATACATGGGGTTTCAACGAATGTTGGGCGAAACTAGGAGCAAAACTAGTAGCTATGATTCTAGCGAAACTGTCAGCGAAGATGGCAGCGAAACTGCTTGTGAAACAGGCAGTGAAACTGCTGATGTGGAAGCAAAATTAGCAACAAAATTAGGCAGAAATTAACTCATTTTAGTGTTAACTTATCTACAGTTTGTGTAGTGCAACCCTTGCTTTGAAAGCTTAGTTAAGAAGCTACACATTGAGTCTAGGGGATTTCTAGATCCCCTATTTTAAAGGATTAAATAGTTTGGGGCTAGAAGTGCATACTAAATTTATGTTTTAAATAACTAAGATTCTGCACGACCCAGCCTGGGGCGTTGCCCCTAGGACCCCACTGTCAGGGGTTGCCGCCCCCGAACCCCTGCGGTCTCGTAGAGAGTCGGTTATGTTCAATAATGGCTTGTACTTGTTGTGCAAATGGATGATGCATGATGTTATGATCATGTGTGATGGGTTATGTGATGCTATGTGTATGATGTTTATGTTCATGTTGTGTGTAAGGCCCCGTTCCCAGGACACTCACAGCTAGTCAATCATCACAAATAAAACATAAATTTACATTAACTTTAATAACATATTGCAGCAGAAACATCTAAACAACTTTTTCATTTCATTATAAATGCTTTTTGAAATTAATACAACATTCATTACAAAACATCATTTGTTCGAATTACAATGCAAAAACATTATACAAAAGAATGCCATCCAAACTGAGCTAAATAGCCACCCCGTGCCATCCTTAGCAACCATTACCTGCCAACTGGAAACACATAAAAGTCAATGTTGCTGAGTGAGTTGTAGTTTTAAAATCAAATATGCTTTACTTCTTTTCAAAACATTCGTTACATTATTACGCGATCAAGCATCATACGTACACATAGATAATATCATTATTATCCTCATCATTCCTTCATCAGTGTTCGTTCATTCATCGTACATCATTATCATTCTCTTTCATTCACTTTCATTCATAAACTTTTTTACTTTCATTACATCCGATGACATGTACAGTACCCCAAACATTATGCATGAAGCTGGTTACTGGGCCTCAGGTTTTTCATAGACCTTGAACATTATGCACAAAGCTGATTGTAGTAGCTAGGTAAGTACACTCATTACTATCTTCTCTTTCATTCCGGACCAATGCCATATGCTATACCCCACACATTGTGCACGAAGCTGGTTACTGGGCCTGAGGTCTTTGATGGACCTAGAACATTGTGCATGAAGCTGACTCCAGTACATAGGGAAAGTGGCAAGGATCCAATACATATGGAGAATCACAAAGATTAGACCCTAGTGTGCATCCTTCCGGATAGCTAACCCGCACACTGTTGAGCTATCACCCTTTATTGGGTGTGAACATCCATACTTTGCTTGCAAGACTTTCTTACTTTCATTCATTCATTAATTCACACATTCATTCTATTGGAGCATATATTGTCATATATAGTGTGTCTGTCGCTTGTCGAATAGTCTAGGCTTAATGTATTACACCTAATATGTTGTAAACACATGAAACTGGGTCATTCGCAAGAACATATGCGAATGAGACTCAATCGTACGACTGAGCCATGCTAATGGACCAACCGTGCGACTAAGAGATGCGATTGGGACATTCGTAAGACTGGACCATAAGTATGGTCCAGTCATACCATTGAACCATACGTATGGTCCAATTGCATGAAGGGCCCAGTCGCATCTAACATGGGCCGATGCCTATATATACCCATTTCAATGTGTAGAGAGATTAAAGGGTTTGAGAGGGAGTCTGCCCGGGAGCCTAGGGTTGCCGGATGACAGGGGGATCATGCTCGATCTTCCCCTTGCCAAGAGTCTTGATTCTTATGTTGTAACGTGCTTGTAATCATTAGGTTTTGTTAATGAAACCATTCAATTATAGTTCGTTTTATTGTTTGACTTTTGGTTTGTGCTGTTGTTTATCCTTCTGTAAAGAACATGCTCGGATGTTTATCGATCCAGCCAGCTTCACACATTCTTTATGTTATTCTTTTCATTATCTTGCACTTTACTTTACATAATAATCTTCATTTCTTTCATCAACATTCAACGTAAAGCCACAGAAAATAAACATACATTACAATGAACATAAACAAAAACATACAAAACATCACTATACAAGGCACCATCAAACATGACACAACAATCATCATACATACCATAACATAGGCCATACATCATCATGTCACATCATACATCACCCATCACATTATCTATGACTTCAAGAAGTCAACTTACTTCTCCCCCTAGAACATCCCAAGTCAAAGCCTACATTTCACTTTTTCCCCATAAATTAGAAAAATATTCTAAGTTATAGGCGCATGGCCTTTCTGGACACATGGGAGAAACTTTCAGGTGCATGGGCACTATTTGGGCGCATGGGCAACACTTAACCGTTCTGGGCAAGTTCTAGGTGCATGGGCACTATGCATGCGCATGAGTGCCTAGGTGCATGGGAATCTTGGGTGCATGAACACTTATTGAAATTCAGCCTTTTTCTAGGCGCATGACAACTATTTGGGCGCATGGGTTTTGGGCGTGTGGGAACACTTAGGCACTTTATACCGTTGGGCGCATGGGCCACTATTTGGGTACATAGGCAGTCTATATCACACTTAAACAACTTATTTCAGTCCCCAATCATCATATAGCCTATTCTAAGTTTAATCCGTACATTCTAAACCTTAGACACAAATTCATAACATCATAATAACACCTACATTGCCCAAATCAAACCCACCCACAACACATACACACACACATATAAGGGTAAGGAACCCATTTTATAAAAAGTTTCATACATCCATTTCCAGCCCTAAATTAGTTTAAAACAAGTAATAAGGGGTTCTATAACTCACCTTAGCAACCTCTTGGGTATGACTTCCTTGAAAACCTGTTTGCTACAAGTTTAACACCTAATACCCACCGAAAACACACACCCAAACACACACAAAAATAGATAAGCCTACAATCAAGGGTGAGGCCAGTTAAGAACACTCAAAAACCATGAATTCTTACCTTGAATTTGATATCTTCTTCCTTTTGTTCAAAAACCTGAAAGTTTTTAGCTCTTCTGCCCTTTCTCTCTCTAAAATCCGATGACAAGAGTGGAGTGTGAGACAAATGGGTGGCCATACATCCTTTATTCACCGACTTTGAAAGTTTTTGTCCTTTTGACACTTTTAACCTCTCTATTTGCGTTTTATAGATTTTCTTTCTTTTTCTTCACTTTTATTCTTTCTTTTATTTCATAACTAGGAAAAAAATAACTGGGCGTTACATTGCGTTTCCTTACGTTCCTATTATGTATTATTCCATGACTTACTATTATGATTGTGAAATGAATGGAAACTATTATGTAATGTAAAGTGGATGTTAATGATAATGATAAGTGGAACGTAAAGAACAATTGAGTGCATGCCCTAAAGAATGAATGAATGAAATGTCTTGCAAGCAAATGAAAGGAGATTCACACCCAACGAAGGGTGTTAGCTCAACTATGTGTGGGTTAGCTACCCCGAAAGGATGCACACTAGGGTCTAATCGTTGTGATTGACCATACGCATAGGATCCTTTTCGCTTACCCCAGTACTATGGTCAGGCCATCGGGCACAATGTACGGGAGTCTGTTTATAGACATCGGCCCAGTATCCGCTTCATGCATGACGGTGGGGTATAGCACATGGCTTTGGTCCGAATGAATGTAACAGTTAATGATGTATGTATGAAATGAACGATGAGAAAGGGAAGGAATGAATGATGATAACAAATGATGAAAGAAAATGATGAGATTATCTATTTGTATGTACGATGCATGATCGAGTATGAAATTAAAAGGTGATTTTAAACAGAAGTAAAAATATTTTATTTCATAAAACTAGAACTCACTCAACAACACTGACTTTTATGTATTTTCCAATTGGCAGGTAATGATTGTTGAGGATGGCACGGGGCAGCTACTTGGTGTTTTTGGGATGGCATTCATTGTTAAAATTTGCATTGTAATACGAACAAACAATATTTTGTAACGATTATGAATGTTCTAATATTTTGCAAAACCAGTCATTATTATATGAAATGGTTTTATGTTATTCTTCTACGATATTTTAACAAATTTAAATTTATGTTTTATGTTTTATATGTAATGATTGACTAGCTCTAAGCATCCCGGGATCGGGGCCTTACAGCAAAACTTCTCTGGAAGAAGAAACATTCTTCAGTAGCAGATCAATGGAAAAACAACTGTAGTTAGTCAGTAGATGAGCTGCGGAACCCAAAGGAAGCAACCAAGAAACAAACAAATCAAAAAGTGTTAGGATGGTGTATTGAACGAAATACTAACTCATATACGTGTATACCGAATCAAATAGTGCGGAATCCTATTTGATTGGCGATCCAATCAGTGAGAACGCATGTAGAAATAATTATAAATTGAATCTAAACATTAAGAACGATGGGTAATCAATCTAGTGCTATCTATGAACTTGGAACAAGTTCTTAGAGGTCTCTGGATGGATAGGGTACGATTTAGTACGTAGGTTTTTGAAGTGTTTTGTTTTTCCACGATTTAAGTGGTATTTATAGGCTAGGGTTTCTCATTCGGGAGACTGAACCATTAGCATGCTTCAGTCGTGCGATTGAGTAATACGGTTGATCCATTCACATGACTGAGTGTTCAGTCGTGCGACTGAGTCAATCTCATGTTACAATCATGTGACTGATCCAGTTTCCTGGTTTAGTCATGCGACCGGTTCATTAGCATGAATTTGTTCATGCGTATGGTCCATTAGCATGAGCCAATCGCATGAGAACTGCATATGATTAAGTTTGAATATGTTTCACAATCATTATTGACTTAGATCTATTCAAACAACCACAAACCTATATAGTTAGTTCAATAAGCGTTATCACATACTAAGCAATGAAATATTAAACATTATAAGCACAACCACACATTGAATTTCATTAAGTAGTCATTCTATTACATATGTGTAAGACAATAAATACATTTTACATTAAGCTCACAAACTAGGTACACATGTATCTACAAAAAGGTGTGAACTCAAAGCAACATTATTGAGCTGATAAACATGAACCTTTTGACATCATGTTAGGAAATGGAAAGGTGTCGACTGCTACAAAGTTTGAAAAAGAATCGAAGATTCAAAGACATCAAAAGAAGAAGAAATTAACTGAATCTTATAATGAGTCAGAAGAAAAGTATTTCAAAGACACCTCATGAAAAGGTGGATTTGAACAATAAGAAGTTAAATGCTCATGATACTTTCTTTGATAATTTTGAAAAAGGAACCCATGTTTCACATTCAAAATCAAAGAATGATGAAATTTTCAATAATCAAGGATCGTCATTAAAGTTCAAATAGCAAACGAAGAAAGAAAAGATGCTTGAAAAATAGATTGAGAAACCAGAACAAAATTCCACAAGTTCATCATCAATAGAATGATCCTCACCCGAAACAACACATAATTAATCAATTGAATCTAAAATTAATACTAAAACTTCATGATTCATTCACGAGGGAGTTACAATTTTAGACACACCTGGAACACCCAAGATCATTAAGGCTTAGGTTTCCAATTCTAATTTATTTCATTAGTTGTGAAGGAACAATCTTGGAAAGCTGACAACAAGTGGTATGTTGACAGTAGTTGTTCCAGACATACGACAGGAAAATGTTCTCTTCTCCATGACTTCAAACATAAAAATGATTCTAATGTTGTTGGAGCATATATTGTCATATATAGTGTGTCTATTGCTTGTCGAATAGTCTAGGCTTAATGTAATACACCAGATATGTTGTAAACACATGAAACTAAGTCATTCACAAGAGCATATGTGAATGAGACTCAATTGTACGACTGAGCCATGCTAATGGACCAGTCATGCGACTGAGAGATGCGATTGGGCCATTCATAAGACTGAACCATAAGTATGGTCCAGTCGTACGATTGAACCATATGCATGGCCCAATGGTACGAATGGGCCCAGTCGCATCTAATATGAGTCGAGGCCTATAAATACCAGTTTCAAGGTGTAGAAAGGTGAAGGAGTGTGCCCGGGGCCTAGGTGCTACCGGATGAGAGGAGAGATAATGCTCGATCTCCCCTTGCCAAGAGTCTTGATTTTTATGTTGTAACAAGCTTGTAATCGTTAGGTTTTATCAACGAAACCATTTTATTATAGTTTGTGTTATTGTTTGTCTCTTGGTTTTGGTTTTGTTTCCTTCCGTCAGGAACATGCTCGGATGTCTACCAATCCAGCGTCTTAAGAAGTGGTATCAGAGCTTTGGCTCTTGATTTGCGTGTGATTTAATCGATTTTGATATGAAAATCACGTTTTTCACTAAAAAACTTAATCTTTCTGTGTCAAACAGTGTTTTCGATGACTCCAGGTCAAAACGTTAACCATTTTTCGGCATACGGCATTTAGGGTTGGTGAGAATCTCATGCTTTTGCGTCAAAGTGGTCAAAACCTTCATTTTTGCAAAAATAGTAGCCTTCAGTCGCATGATTGATTCACGACTGAACCCATTCGCATCACTCATACACACGATTGGCTCTGTCGCTCATCCATTCGCAAGACTGAAGATCTTTATTCGCATTGTTCATCCACACCTGTTCAATCGCCCGATTGAACCATCTTCATTAGTTCAGTCGCACGATTGAGCCATTCGCATTGTTCAATCACACGAAATTCCCAATCGCATTCTTTTAGTCGCACAAGTACAACAGTTTTGTTCTAAAATCCAAAGTATATAGAAATGGAAGATCTGTATTCAGCGTTCACCGCAGGTAGCGATTCACGGATCCAGAATCTATTGCTTCTCGAAACTGAAGTGGGGAATCACAATAAGCCTCCTATGCTCATAACGTTAGATGATTACCCACAATGGAAGCAAAGGTTCGAGATATACCTAAATGGAGTAGATCCTAATTTGTGGGAATCAATTAAGACAAGGTATAGCATGCTGGTTGTTGCAAATGAAGTTAAACTTACCTTAGGCAGCATGACTGATAGCCAAAAGGTAATGTACAATGTAGATAAGAAGGTGTATGCTCTGTTAACTCAGTCAATTCCTAAGGATATATTCCATCAGTTTTTTGAGAACAAGCAAGCGAAGAAGCTATGGGATGCTCTAGATAAGCGGTATGACAGGAATTCATCTTTAAAAGCTCTAAAGGCTAAGGCTTTGAAGATGGAATTCGATAACTTCTCGTCAATGGGTAAGGAAAGCTTGGATGACGTTATAGACCGCTTCTACCACTTAATGAGTGAGTTGCACACTCATGGGGTTGTTACGTCCATGAAAGACAAGGTGTCAAATTTCACAGATCGATTGCGAGTAAAGTGGGTTTCATTTGTGTCAAACATCAGACAAAATGATATACTGGTAAAGTTAGATATCAACGATCTCATTCTGAAGTTATGAGAGGAAGAGTTGAGGATGAAGTATAGGTCTCAAATATCGTCATATGATCAGAACCCGTCCCTTTACAACTCAATTCCTCAAGCAAAAACATCTGGTGGTACAGCATGGTGGCTAGTGGAGGTAGTGGTAGCAGCGGTGTAGATTGGGGGTGGTGTAGGTATAACTTCTGGATGGTATGGTAGTGGGTGGTATGGTAATGGTGGTAGAGGGTGTGGTAGGAGTGGTGGTAGTTGTGGTGGTAGGTGTAGTAGTGGTGGTGGTAGTGATGAAGGTGAGTCGTCTCTTCTTCTTCTTCATGTCATGGGGCTGAGCCATCCTTTACTTCCTCGATCCTGTCGAGGAGGATGCTCCCCCTAGAACACGGCTTGGCTGATCGGGAGCAAATGTGGGATCAGTATCTGCCTCTCCCGATCCGCCAGGGCATTCACCATCCGCCCGGAGCCCTCGTTCTGT
Organism: Flaveria trinervia; assembly: GCA_025506515.1. NCBI lineage: Eukaryota > Viridiplantae > Streptophyta > Magnoliopsida > Asterales > Asteraceae > Flaveria > Flaveria trinervia. The sequence continues at coordinate 141,830 of JACCIX010000753.1, read as the reverse complement.
GGCAATGACTTTACTGCCCACAGTCTGAGTCAAAGGCTCCTCATCTGACTCTTCCTCCTCACCTGGTATGAAATCCTAGTAAAATTCAACAGTCTCTGCTCCATCATGGGCAGATGCCGGAGATGCTATATTAGAAGTGGGGGTCCTTGGTTGGCTGGGCCCTGCATCTCCAGCATCACCCCTATCATCATCGTTAGAGTCGTTCTCCGGGAGTTGTAACTGCTCATCATCTAAGTCATTGTCTACGTGACGACACTTACGCCTGCCTGGTGCCACATAGTTCTCCTTGGCCAAATGGCCTATAAGTCTCTTTACCGGGGGCTTGACCTGCTTTTCCCGGTAAACTCTCATACGACCCAAGGTCGTATCATCCATAATCTCTAAAGCCACAGCGTCGTGGCTCTTCTTTGGCAGCGAGGGCAGCTTCTCATCAAAAATCATCCGTAAGAACCTAGGGTACATGCAGAAACCCTCTTTGCCCTTCGTCTCCAAGTTCTCTATAAGGTAGGCGAAGATCATGCTCGAAAAGCTGAAGGGGTGGTTCAGCACCAGTGCCAAGTAGGCATTTTGTATCTGGTTTAAGAGGTTGTCAAACCCACCCCTTCTGGAAGCTATGCACTTCAGGATGACGTGTGCCATGTACATATACTGGGGGCAGAGGTTTCTCTTGTTGAGCACACCTGAGTTTATGTCCCCAGAGTACTTCATCCTCAAAAAGCAACCTCTCACCGTCAGAGGGTGAAGTCTTATGGGGTGGCCAGCATCATCTCCCAACCCAAGTACATGGTGAATGTCTTCAACTGTAATCTCTATGTCCATACCAAAGATAGAGCTCCGAATTCTATATGGCTCTCGTGATCTATCAACAGATGCATTCTCCCAGAAGGCCTGTTGTATAGACCTGTAGGGAGTGCATGAAGTAGAAATAGCCTTGTGGATCCTTGATCGCTTGAGAAAAGCGATGATCTCTACAAACTCAGCACCATTCCGAGTTGTGTGGTCTAAATGAGCACATATATTGTGCTTGGGGTTGATAGACCATCTATCAGCCATCGATCTGCAACACAAGAAACATAGATATTAGAAAATAACACAATACAAGTCAGTCTTAATTAACTTGGTGGAATTCATCCTGGTTCATTCATGCGATTGAACTATGAGACTGTGTTCAGTGAGTTGTCCTATCATGCGACTGGACTCATTCGGGTGAATGAACATGCAACTGAGTTCAATCGGTTTGTTGAGCCTGTTATTGGTTCACTCGGCCGACTGAGCTCATTCGTATGATACATTCGGCCGATTAAGCTATTCGGCCAGCTCAATAGTGCGATTGAAGTTCATCCAGACCGACCAGTCGCATGACCCATAGTTCGGTCGACTTAGGTTCGAATCTTGACCAATTCATGACATTAAAATTTGTGTAATAGCTCTGTAGATTGACAATCACATATCTAATAACCTAAAACCTTCAATTTTAACATTTTACTTGATTTAAGTAGGTCATTATCCCATTTAGTGGTTCAGTTCTTATTTCATTCGAACATCACAAATTAGGGCACTATTTCTCCTGATTTTTGTAAGATTTCAACATATTATACCTGTATAATCACACACAATCGTCAAAAAGTCAATAGAAGTATGAAATCGTGGTCTGATGAAAATTTGGCAGAGTGACGGTAGGCTATTCGAAATAAGGGCAATTAAGGGGTGATGAGGTGAATGCAATCGACTGGGCCCTATTAATACTGAATCTGAGTTCAATCGGCCGACTAGACCCATTCTCTCTGTTCAATCGGGCGAAAGGACCTCAGTCGTTCACATTCAGTCGGCCGACTAGAGTTCAGTCGGGCGACTGACTCATTCGCATACTGTTATTCAGTCGAATGGATCATTCTGATAACCCATTCGGGTGAATGGTTCATACTCATGTCCATTCGGCTGTTTAATGTATGAGTATGGTCCATTCGTATGATTGGTCCATACTCATGGTCCATTCGTGCAAATGGGTTAGACTCATGAATTTGACTTTATAATCATTTCACTTTTTCTCTATTTAACTTATGAATAAACATTATAAGAATTTGATCATCTCAAACATGATCATTTTATCATGAAAACCCCTTTTATCACCTCAGACGTGATCCTTTTAAAACATTTTGTCACCTCAGACGTGACCCATTTTATTTGAAAGCACGTGTGGTCACCTTAGATCTGACCTTTTAAATGATAAGGTCCTTTATTAACTTCCATGACATAGTCCGATACTCAACAAATTAAAATTTACTGACTTTGTACAGACATAAAAGAAATAATACTATAAACTTAAAAACTAAGACATGTTTTTGTGTTTTTTGTGAGGGTTAACATAATTTTTCTGAGAGCTGCTTCAATCATTTAAACCGTACATGGACCAATTCAATTTGGAATCATACAGGATACTAAAATCATTCAGGATAGGTAATTACAAAAACTTTGATGCCCTATTCTTGTTTTTCATCCGGAGTCAGTTAGCAAATCTAGGAAATCATGCTAGTACTCTTAGATCCCCACACTAATTTGAACTTTCAATAATTGTAGCCACAATGATTATCAGTATACTTGTCCTCTTAAATCCAGACACAGACTTTCAACACAGTTTGGTGATAGTTTAAGGTTTGTTTATTTCAACAAGCATTTGTGGATCCCACACTTATATGGTAATCAACATTCCTCAGGAGATTTTTGAGTGATCTTAGGGTAGTATTCAAGAAGAAACTATTCTTAGAACTTTCAAAGAGAAGCCAAGCCTCAGGTCAGTGCCACTGCACAGCAGAGAGGTGACAAACAATGATGAATTCTAGAATATATAGATTATGCTTATCCTCAGGTTAGTGCCACCGCACAGCAGAGAGGCACATAACCTATCTTCTTGTTTGAGCAATTTCAATCTTTTTGCACAGATCTCACAAACAACATAAGTTATTAGTTTGATTGCATTTTCATTTTTATGTGCTTTTGCTCATGTTATGGTCTTACGCACACATTTGTGGCGTTTATTTTGCTCGTCTCCACTTATTGGAATCTTGTTGATTGTGTTAACCTGGGATAAGGTGTTACCCACAGCTAGTCAAATATTTTAGTTTAATCTTGAGATCACCAAAAAGGTCTAGTCATCTATTGTGTTGAATCTACCAACATATGATATGCGGTCTAGCAACCTCTAGGTCTACTTTCTTTGTGTTACCTTAGTAGTAGCTAGCTTATCTATCATATTTCCTTTTATATAGCTCGACTACACAGACTTATACTTGAGCTTTGCATAATTTTCAATTTTGATATTTAAAGTGGCAAATGGTTTATTCCTGTGTACCATCATATTTCAATAATTGAATGAGTATCACACATACAATCTTCTTTTTATCGGCTTGCCTCTCCTTCTCCCTCGTTTTTTTACATTACGGCGTAAACCTATTATCCCCCTAAAACTATAAAACAATCATGGATTAGTGTTTTAGGATTTTAATAGGCAGGGAAACAAACTAATAGTAATAATATTACTTAAAATTAAGCAAATAAAATAAAATAAAATAAAATAAATAAAACTAAAAAATTGAAAAAATAAAAGGAACTAGACACGACGCATCGGACTCTACATCGTCATCTTCAGGAATGACCTCACTTTTCTTTTTAACTCCGTTGACCTCTAACAAATATAAAAAACATGATTTGTCAAATGCCTATGTATAGAGGTCAGCGCGTTGAAAATCTGTATTTATTTTTACCACATCGATTAAGTTCTTTTGAAAACAATCACGTATAAAGTGATATTTAATTCTGATGTGTTTGGTCTTAGGATGTTCGACCGGGTTTTTAGTGACTGCAATTGCAGTAGAGTTATCAACAAAGATAGGAGTAGAAGAGAAATTCAAACCGTAATCCCGCATTTGCTGTTGAATCCATATGATTTGAGAACAGCAGCTTGCAGCAGCAACGTATTTGGCTTCACAGGTTAACAATGCAACCGAGGTTTGTTTCTTACACTGCCAGGTTACTAATCTTCTCCCAAAGAACTGACACCCTGCTCATGTAGACTTGTAGTTCATCTTGTAGCCGCCGTAATCCGAGTCACTATATGCTGTAAGCTTAAAGTCATCATCATGAGGGTACCACAACCCAAGTGTGGGTGTGCCCTTCACATAACGAAAAATCCGTTTGACCCCAATCAGATGGTTCACTTTACGCTTTGCCTGATTTTGTGAACATTGACATGTAACATACATGATATCAGGTCGAGAGGCAATGAGATACATGAGAGATCCAATCATCCCTCGGTACATAGTGGCATCTACCAGATCACCATTCTCGTCAGGTGCTACATCATGGTTTGTAGCAAGTGGAGTTCCAGCTGGAGAAGCATTCTCCATGTCAAGCCCACTGAGAATATCACCTACATACTTGGTCTGAGGTAGGAAATACCATTTGGTGTCTAATCCACCTGTAAACTGAGAAAGAATTTCATTTCTCCCATTGCACTCATCTCAAATTCTGTCTTCATTACTACTTCAAACTCCTTACATAATTCTTCGTTCTTGGAACCTAAAATTATATCATTGACATAGATTTGTACCAGCAGTAAGTCTCCATCTTTTTCTTTGATAAACAATGTACAGTCAATGACTCCCCTGCAAAAACCGTGTTTCACAAGATGAGTCGAGAGTTTCTCATACCAGGCCCTTGGAGCTTCGTGAAGTCTGTATAGAGCCTTGTCGAGTTTGTAAACTCTATCCCGATGATATGGATCCTCAAATCCCTCCTGTTGATTCACATACACTGTCTCTCTGATCTCACCATGATGGAACGCACTTTTCACATCTAGTTGATAAACTTTGATTTTCATATAAGATGCATAGGCAAGGAAGATACGGATGGCTTCTATCCTTGCCACGGGTGCAAACACTTCATTGTATTCAATACCCTCAACTTGTCGAAAACCCTGGACAACAAGCCAAGCCTTGTTTCTCATGATCACTCCCTGATCATCTTTCTTGCATTTCAAGAGCCATTTGGTGCCAATGACCTTTGCACGTTTAGTTCTATCCACTAGAGTCCATACACCTAACTTCTTAAACTGAAGAAGTTCTTCTTGCATGGCACTCACCCAAGCCTCATCATTTAGTGCTTCACTAGCATACTTTGGCTCAAACTGAGACACAAAGCAATGGTAGGCACCATCGTGAAGGTATCCCTTTTCCATCACAGAGGCATAATCAGCTCAGTACAACTGATTCCTTGTCTGAACCCCTGATCTCACATCTCCTATAATATTATCCAAAGGATGATAGACATTTAGACGTGAGCCGGGAGCTGTTGGAACAACTACCTGAGAATCAAGATTGTGAACAATTGGTTCTGGATCTGAGGCAATAGGAGTTTGAGGTTGAGAAGGATTAGAACCATCACTGTCAGATGCTTGTGGACTTGTGGTAGTCGGAACCTATGCGTCCTGGTTGTTCTGATCATGTTCCACATTTTCTTCATCAGAGGAAGAGTCACTCATATCAAGTGCTCCCCCTAAGTTGGTAGATGATTGACTTTGGGAACTGGATGGTGTTGAATCTTGAGATGGTGTGGTCAAGACATCATACATCATCTTATTTGCCAACTCGTCTTCTGAAGCAGAAAGAGGTATGTTGAAAGGCTTGAAGAATCCATCATAGTCGAAGAAGTAAGCAGGCCCTTTTCCAATAGGTGGTGTGATGTATCTCTAAACATCAACGTTACACCATACATCTACTTGACCTGTTGAGCTGTTGTAAACTCTCTTGTTCGGTATATTGTATCCTAGAAACATCCCTTCAACAACCTTCTCACAAAATTTTCCCTCTCGAGTCTTCTTCAACAGGGTGCACGGAGCTCCAAACGGCTCGAGATACTTTAAGTTAGGTTTATGTCATTGTAATAACTCGTAGCATGTTTTTCCATGGCGTTTGACTACCAGAACTCGATTAAGCATATAACACGCATTTGCCACTGCTTCATTCCAGAGTTGAATAGGCAGTTTCGAGTCTGCCAGCATAGTCCGTGCCATCTCTATCAATCTGCGATTCTTCCGTTTAGCAAACCCGTTCATCTGAGGAGTGTAGGCAGAGGTAAATTATGCACAATTCCCTTTTCCTTGCAATAGGCCTCCATCCACTAATTCTTGAACTTGGTTCCGTTGTCTAAGCGCACCTATTGTACCTTCAGCTTGAATAGGGATTCTAGTGTAGTTACCAATTCCTTGAAGGAGTCAAGTGTTTCTGATTTGGATTTCAAAAACATTACCCAAGAAAATCTTGAGTAGTCATCAGTAACTACATAGCAATACAAGTCGCCTGCGATGCTTCTTGTACTGACTGGACGAAACAGATCCATGTGAAGGAGTTCAAGAGGAAGTTCTATCGAGTGAACTTTCTTTTCCTTACAAGACTTCTTCGTCTGTTTGCCCTTTTTGCATGCAACACCGAAATCCGGTAGTTGGAAGTTTTTGACATTTACTCCTCTCACAAGATCATTCTGGATCAAGTGATTCATTTTACTCGGATTTACGTGTCCCATTCTCCTATGACAGGAGATGGAGTCCTTCTCTATAGTTTTGGACAGGAAGCATTGGACTTCATGATTTGTTATGGAGACCTTTGAGAGATCTATAACATAAAGATCATTATATCTTGAAGCTGAAATTAGGATTTGGTCCTCCGGGATCACATAGTCTTTCTTGAGAATGTAGCACTTCTTGTTGTCAAAGACTACTTTGAATCCTTTATCACATATTTGAGAAACTGAGAGTAAGTTATTTTGTAATTGTCGGATGTAGTTTACCTTGGGTTGTGATGTACCCGCCCTTGTTTCCAAGAAATGAAACAAGCCATCCTTTGATTTGTTGGACGTTTGATAAGAGAGCTCTGTTCCTTGTCATGTGCCTGGATGCTCTGCTATCTACAATCCACGTGTTAGTCTCAACACTATAGCGAACACCCTGCACATTCAAGAAAAACATTAGTTCATGTTCGGAACCCAAGCCTTCACTGGCTCGGGTTTCCCTGAGGCCTCACACATCATAAACTCAACCCATTATCCATTTGAGGTTGTGGGAAGCTCAGATTTCTGTTTGTTCTCATTTTCAGACGCGGAGGCGGATTTTTCTTTCCATAGACCAGCTTTGTGTACGGCCTGTTTGTGATAAACAGACGACTGGCAGATGGGTTGAACTTTGGATTCACTATCCCTTTTAGGAGGCGTCACTGAGTTCCTCTTAAAAGATCTAGTTTTAGATGCAGGAAGTGCAAATTTCCTCCTCGGTGTCTGATAATAAGGACAATGAGACGCAATGTGACCGTACTCTCAACAATTATAGCAGGATCTGCATTCAACTTTACGGTTTATATGTTTTGGTGGAGATGTAGATGTCGCACGGTCGACCTTATTTTGTTTAGATTGAGACACTTCTTTATTAGATGTATGATCGGGTTTTACAAATTTAATTGCTTTACCTGGTTTTACATCTTTTATTTCTTGTTTACCTAGACTTTGACATGATGCTTGTGATTGATTAGTTTTTGTAGTCCTTTTGTCTTCTGATTTTACATTGTTTGACCCTGACTTTAAATTAACCTTTTCAAACTCAATTTCTAGGTTAACACAAAGCATCTTTCCTTTTGCCTTTGAAGTGGCCTCCTTTTGTTTAGCGTCAAATTCATTGGATTTACTTACAGAATCTGGATCACTAACAACAGGAGTTGACACCACATCATCCTTGATAGGTTATTGTTAATCGGTTTACTTTTGGTGTTCATCAAGGTCTCAGGTGGTGGTGGAACCTCTTTGTATCCCAATCCCTCCCTATTGTTTCTCTCTCACACTAAGTATTGGACAATGTGAGATGAGCTTGTCCAACTGTTCAGTTTTTGTTTTCAGGAGTTGACTTCTACTTCTAAAACTGCTTTCTGCTTTTTAGTGTCCTCTAGGGAGTTAAGATAGTACCTAATGTCATTAGCTTGATTAAAGGCAACAACTTTTGTTTCCCTAAGTTGTTTATTCAATAGGTCTATCTTTTCCTTATAATTGTGCTCATTTTGTTTTAATACTCTATTGCCTCAGTGCACAGTTCCAGATCCTTTACTAAGCTATGATTATGATCTAATAACCTAGCAAAATTCAAATCTATAATTTCTCTAAATTTATTGCAATCTAAACTAGCATGGTTATTAAACAACTGGTCAGTAGTACTTACCTGAGATGTTGAAGAGGAATCAGCCATGAGCACAGAATCTGTTGTCTCTAGTTCTGGTGATTCAGACGTTGATGCAGATTTTTCTTATTCAGGCAGGTGGTTGACCACATGTGTAGTGTCTTCAGAATTTGACATCGCGAGCTCTACTGCTATATCTCCCTCACTTGTGGAATCGTCATCAATGTCCTCCACACTAGCTATGTTGGACTCTCCCGGTGAGACGAACCAGAAGCTCCAGTCCTATCCTTCATCCTCATTAGCAGTCAAGGCTTTGGGGTCCTTGCTTGATGAAGTAGAACTGCTAGATGTGGCCTTCTCCTGACGATTAAAAGACGATAAAGGATTGCCATTACCAGTATTCTTTGGCTTCACACACTCCCGCTTGAAGTGTCCCTTCTCACCATAGTTGAATCAAGTGACCTTTGACTTGTCGAAGCCAAAGGTTATGTCTTTGGTAGCCACCAAGTTCTGTCCAGTCTTTTTGACAAACTTTTTTGCTCGTCGGACAACACTTGCCAAAGCCCACGTTATGTCCATTCGTTCCAACTCCATTTCGTCCACCTGTTCTTAATCTTCATCTGCCAGATGATAATTTCTTATCTTTCCAGCAACTAATCCATCATATGAGTGGACTATAGTAGCTAAGAGGTCCATGTGTTCTTTGGCCACCTCAACGGTCACATTACCGAAGTTATCGGTTTTCAGTTTTGCTGCATTAGTTTCAAGTATAATATACTGGGTGCCATACGACCCTGACGTTTTGGACCCTGAAGTACAAGGTTATGCTGGAATTGCTATGCTTGAGACGATGGCAGTTTGCAGTGGTGCTCCAGATGTCTTGGCCTGAGGAGTTGCATTGTAGAGTGTAGGATTCTGATCATCGTTGGCCTTTTGGGCTTTGTACTTCATCCTAAGCTCCTCTTCCCTCATTTTCAGAATGAAGTCATTTATATATAACTTCGAGAGCATCCCATTCTGCCTGAGATTTGAAACGAAAGAAGCCCATTTTTCCGGTAGTCCATCAGCAAAGTTGGATACCTTATCCTCCATCGACCTGGTTACTCCATGAGTGTGAATCTCACTCGTCAAGTGGTAGAATCTGTCGATCACATCATCCAGGCCTTCCTTTCCCATTGAAGAGAAGCTGTCGAACTCCTTCTTCAAAGCTTTTGCCTTAATGGCCTTGAGTGAGGCATTTCCGTCACACCTCTTCTCCAACGCATCCGATAATTTCTTTGCTTGAGTATACTCCGAATACTGATGGAAGATGTCCTTCGGAATTCACTGAGTGAGCAAAGCGTGGACTTTCTTCTCAGCATTGTGTTTTACTTTCTATGCATCTGACATGCCACTTAGTGTAAGCTTGACTCCGTCAGCTCCTACTGGCATGTTGTACCCTGACTCTATTGCCTCCCACAAATTTGTATCTACTCCATTTAAGTAGATTTCAAAATGTTGCTTCAATTGGGGGTAGTCATCTAACGTGATAAGCTTCGGGGGTTTATTGTGAATTCCCACTTCATTTTCCAACAGCAGTAGATTTTGAATACGTGTATCTCTACTTGCTATGTATGCTAAAAATTGGTCATCCATTTCACTTAACTTTACTATTTAACAAACTGCTGATGTATGTGAATGAAGGTATGCGATTGGGCTTATTCAGGCAATTGAACAAATGCGAATGGTTCAATCGTGCGACTGAACAAATGCGGATGAGTCAGTCGGCCGAGTGAACTAATGTGGTTGAAGAGTCCAAATGAGGTTCTCAATCGTACGAATGAGGGTACGAATGAGTTCAATCGTGCGGTTGGAGAATGCTACTGAACTCAGTCATGCGATTGAGCCAATCGTGCGACTGAACTTGCTGAAGTTTGATAATTCATAGGTTAAACGTGTTTTGGCCGTAAAAACTTGAATTTTAACAAACCCTAATCGCCATATGCCGGAAAAACTAAACTTTTAGGTCAGGAAATGTCTAAGACTCCGTTAGACACAAAAGGATTGCTTTTTTGATGAAGACACAATTTTTGTATCAAAACTATTGAATCAACACGTAATCAAGAGCCAAGGCTCTCATACCACTTGTTAGGATTTGGTATTTGAACGAAACACCAACTGATTAACGTGTTTAACCAAACCAAATAGTGCGGAATCCTATTTGATTAGCGATCCAATCAGTGAGAATGCACATAGACACAATAATGTATTGAATCTACATCGAGAATCGATTAGGAATCGATCTACAACGTTCTATGAACTTGGAGTACGAACTTAGAGGCTTCTGGATGGCTAGGGTACTTCTGGAGTCGAAGTGTATTCAATGCTTACATTTTTCCATGAATTAAGTGGTATTTATAGGTTAGGGTTGCTCATTCGGGCGAGTGAACCATTAGCATGGTTCATTCGTGGGATTGAGCCATGCGGTTGATCCATTCGCACAACCGAGTATTTAGTCGTGCGACTGAGTCAGTCGCATGAAGTTGTTTAGGTGTATGAACTATTTAGGCGCATGGACACTCAGTCGCATGGGCATTCGGACGCATGACCACTGTTGGGGTGCATGGTCCAGTCGGATGCATGAGAACTTCACTTAACCAAGTTTGAATGTATTCATTATTATAACATTATGTATATCAATTCAAACAATCACAAACCTATATAATCTAGTCAATATTCGATACACAACTCATTAATGAAATATTAAACATTTATAAATCACAACTAGACATTCTCATTTCATTAAGTACCCAATATTACATCAGTGTAAGACATTCAAGACATATTACATTAAGATCAGGATCTAGGTACATATATGTATCAGCCGGAAAGAATGGTTATCATTCGGGCATTGGCAAGTGCTGTCCCGAGGGCAAAGAAGTTTGTTCAAAAGACAGGACAAAACCTCATTGCCACAAAGGATACAACTTTTGGTTTTGACAAAACCAAAGTTACCTGTTTTAACTGTGGGGAAAAGGGGCACTTCAAACGTGAATGTGTGAAGCCAAGAAGACAGGTAATGGTAATCCATTCTTATCCTTCAATCATCAAAAAAACCCACAAGTATCTTACATCGAAAAGCAAGGATCCTAAGGTCTTGACTGCTCAAGATGACGAACGGTAAGATTGGACCTTTCGATTTGTATCTCCGGGAGAATCCAACATTGTTTGTGTTGAGGTTTGGATGACGACTCTGCAAGCGAAGGTGATATAGTAGTTGAACTCACAATGTGAAATAATGAAGAAACTGCAAATGTGGTAGATCACCTGAATGGAGAGGGTTCAAGCACAAAATGTTCAGAATCACCAACACCAGAAAAGTCAGACTCTGCAATGATGGCTGATTCAACTGAATCTTCTCAGGTATGGACCAAAGACCAATTGTTTGATAGTCATGAATGCATTGGATGTAACAAATTTAGAGAAAGCATATACTCTAAATTTGCTAGGTTATTAGATCACAATGATAGCTTAGTAAATGATTTACAACTGTGCACAGCTGCAAAGAGGATTTTAAAACAAAATTAGCATAGTTATAAAGAGAAAATAGAACTGTTGAATAAACAACTAAGGGAAACCGAAGTTGTGGCTTTTAACCAAGGAATGCCATTAAGTTCTATTTAAACTTCCTAGAAGAAACTAAGAAACAAAAAATGGAAGTTAAAGTAAACTCATTAAAACAAAAACTGTATAGTTGGAATAGTTCTTCACACATAGTCCAGCACTTAGTTAAAGAACACAACAATGGGGAGGGTTTGGGTTACAAAGTGGTTCCACCACCACATGTGAGCTTGTTGAATGCTAAATGCAAACCAATAAATAACAACCCAATCAAGGATCATGTGGTGTCACTCCTCTTGCAAGTGATCTAGATTCCCCAAGTAATTCCATTGAATCTATCACTAAACAAAAGGAGACCATTTTAAATTCAAAAGGTAAAATGCCTATTGTCAATTTTGATGAACAATTTGAGAAGGTTAAAGTGAAGTCTGGTTCAAATACGTCTAATTCTGAACCCAAAAAGACCAAACAAGTTAACCAAACACGTGCATCATGTCTAAGTCTAGATAAACAAAAGAGCATAGATGTTAAAAGGTTCAAACAATTAATTTTGTTAAACCAGATAAAACATCTAAACAAGAAGTGTCAAAACCCAAACAAATTAAAGTCACACGAGTGTCACACACTTCTCCACGAAAATAGTTATATCAACATGTCGAAAGTAGATCATGCTACAACTATGGAATGTATGGACACATCGCATCTAATTGTACTTACTATCAAACACCAAGGAAGAAAGTTGAACTTCATCATCCTAAATCCAGCTCTTCTAAAAGAGTTTAATGACCCCAGCAAGAAGACTTAGTGAACATAAAGTTCAAACTATAAGCCAATCGTCTGTTTATCATAAACAGGCCTTACACAAAAACGGCTTATGGAAAGAAAAATCTAGTTCAATGTCTTATAATGAGAACAACAAGACGAATGATGTTCCCTCACCCTCAAATGGACAATGGGTGAAATTTATGATGTGTGATTCCTCTGGGACACCAAAGCTAGTTAAGCCTTCGGTCGCTAACCTCAACTAATGATTTTCTTAGAATGTGCAGCGTGTTCGCTACAGCGCTACGATTAATACCTGGATCGTAGATAGTGGAGCATCTAGGCACATGACTGGGAACCTGACTGTCCTGTCAAACGTCAAACAAACTAATGGAGGCCATGGTTCATTTGCTGGAAACAAAGGAGGCTACATCACCGCTCAAGGGGAAGTGGGAAACCAGAAAGTGAAGTTTGACAAGGTAAACTATGTTCAACAACTTCAAAATAATTTTATTTCTATATCCCAAATCTATGACAATGGCTTTAAAGTAGTATTCGACAACAAGAAGTGCTACATTCTGGAAAAGGACTATGTGATCCTGGAGGACCAAGTCTTAATGTCAACTTCAAGATATAACCTTCTGTATGTCTTGGATATATCAAAGGCCTCCAAATTGGATCATCAAGTTCAGTGCTTCTTCTCAAAGGCTACAGAGAAGGATTTGATCTCCTGGCATAGGAGAATAGGACACATCAACCCACGGAAGATGAACCACTTGATCCTGAATGATCTAGTGCGAGGAGTAAACGTCAAAAACATCCAATTACCGGATTTTTGTGTCGCCTGTAAGAAAGAAAAACAGACTAAGAAGTCCTATACGAAAAAGAAAGTTCATTCCATAGAACTGCCTCTTGAGCTTCTTCACATGGATCTGTTTGGTCTAGTCAGTACAAGGAGCATCGCCGGCGACTTATACTGTTCTGTAGTTATGGATTACTACTCAAGATTCTCTTGGGTAATGTTTCTTAAATCCAAATATAAAACATTTAAGTCATTCAAAGAGTTAGTAACTACCTTGGAGTGTCTCTACAAGCTGAAGGTAAGACAAGTACGCTCTGACAATGGTACCGAGTTCAAGAATCAGTGGATGGAGACATTCTGCAAAGAAAAGGGAATTGTGCACCAGTTCACTTTTGCCTACACTCCACAAATGAATGGAGTAGCTGAGAGAAAGAATCACAGCTTGATAGAGACAACATGGACAATGCCAGTAGACTCGAAACTGCCCATCCAATTATGGAATGAGGCAGTTGCCAATGCATTTTACACTTTAAATCGAGTCCTGGTGGTAAAATGTCATGGTATGACGTGTTATGAGTTACTTCAACGACATAAACCAAATCAAGAGTACCTAGAACCGTTTGACGCACCTTGCACCCTTTTGAAGAAAACTCAGGTTGGTAAGTTTAGCGAGAAGCTGAACAAGGAATTTTCTTTGGATACAACATACCAAATAAGAGAGCTTACAACAACTCAACGTGTCAAGTAGAAGTGCGGTGTAACGAAGACGTTCAGAGATACACCACCCCCTAGCTGGAATAGGACCCGTTTTCTTTTTTGATTATGATGGATTCTTTTAGTCTTCAACATTCCTCTCTCCTCTTCTAAAGATGATCCAGCAACCAGGATGATGTATGATGTTTGAAACACACCGCCCCTAAACTCAACAACATCCGGCTCACAAGGCCAGTCTTCTAGTAACTTAGGGGGGGCACTGGATGTAAGTGACTCTTCTTCGACCATAAAGAAGTGGAAAATGTTTAGGTGGATCAGGAGGAAGATGTTTCTACTACTACAGGCACGCACGCATCAGATGTTGATGCCTGTAACCCTTCGGAACCTCACACTCCTACTACCTCTGAACCAGAACCAAGAGTTCACAATCTGGACAACAAAGTAGTTGTACCCACCACTCCTGGATCTCTACTAAATGTTTATAATCCTCTGGACAATGTCATAGGGGATGTACAATCGGGAGTACAGACAAGAAATCGGCTATATTTATCTAATTATGCCTCATTCATTGAAAAAGGCTACCTTCACAACGGTGCTTATCGATGTTTTGTGTTTCAATTTGAGCCAAAATATGTAAGTGATGCCTTAAACGATGAGGCTTGGGTGAGTGCCATGCAAGAAAAACTTCTTCAATTCAAGAAGTTAGGTGTGTGAACTCTGGTGGATAGACCTAAAGGTGCTAAGGTCATTGGCACTAAATGGGTTTTAAAATGCAAGAAGAATGACCAAGGGGTCATTATCAGAAACAAGGCTCGGGTAGTAGTTCGAGGATTTCAACAAGTCGAGGGAATTGATTACAATGAAGTCTTTGCACCAGTTGCAAGAATGGAAGCCATCCGTATTTTCGTAGCCTATGCATCGTTTATGAAGATCAAAGTCTATCAGCTTGATGTGAAGAGTGCATTCCTTCATTATGAAATCCAATAAACAGTGTACGTTAGTCAACCCAAGGGATTTGATGATCCGTATCATCGGGACAGAGTTTACAAGCTAGACAAGGCTCTATATGGGCTTCATCAAGCCCCCAGATCGTAGTATGAGAAACTCTCCGCTCATTTTGTGAAACATGGGTTTCGAATAGGAGTGATTGATTGTACATTGTTTATTAAAGAAAAGGATGGTGATCTACTGCATGTACAAATCTATGATATAGGCGATATTCTCAGTCGCTTTGACATGGAAAATGCTTCTGCAGCCGGGACTCCACTTGCTACAAACCATGATATAGCACCCGACGAGAATGGTGATGTGGTGGATGCTACGATGTACCGTGGAATGATTGGATCTCTCATGTATCTCACTGCCTCATGACCTGACATCATGTACGCAACGTGTCTCAACTCAAGATACCAGGCGAAACCGAAAGTCAACCATCTCATAGGAGTCAAAAGGATATTTCATTATGTGAAGGGTTGTGGTATCCTCATTAATAATTATAAACCAACAAAGATGTTTTCTAGACGGAGTCTTATTATGCATGATGAACCCGTGCAGTGCTCCTAATGGCAAGCGAAGTTAACGACATGAGAATAGGATAATAAAAATGTTAACACAACGGTTGGTGAGTTCAAGAGTTGGCGTTCAAATATAAACAATTTAACAGTTGTGATATATAAGCAGTGTATTCTAACAGATAACTAGTCTATTAACAATAAATATTAATTCATAGTGATTTCGCAATTGAAGCAGACTGTGATAAGTTGTTGCCTCCTGTAATGACTTAACAGGTCATGAAAATGTTCAATAGGATAAATTGCACCCGGTTGACCTCGAGTCACACAGGTGGGGCTCGTCACACCCAGTAGTACTACCCAAGTTTCCCGCTATTCAATATTAACAATTCGAAGTGTGAGGACTTTTCCAAAGTAAGTAGCACTATATTAATATTATACACAACTTAAATACATATAAAGCATTTGTAAATTACCAGTATGCTATCTCCCCAAAAAGAGGTTAAGTAAGAGTGGGGATGAACTCACCTGATATGCGTAATGGATACTTAGAGTTTTACTTGACAAAAAGAGTGGATAGACAACCTTAAGAGGTTACCTAGATCACATAAGTACATGAGTACGTGCAAACAGAGAACATGTGAAACCCTAAGTACACTACAACCAAAGACTCAAGGTTTCATAAAACAGACACGTTTGACTCAGTTGACCCGTTTGACTGTTGGTGACATTATGTGTTGTAAACCATTTAAGCAATCATACACAAACACCATACATGGTTAACATTCAAATGGCTCACATGTGTGCTACATTATCTTGATGCATTACCTAAATCATCATTCAACAAAATATCATACAAATCATGTGAATCTAAAACATCAACATGCCTACTAGTTATAACATAACTAACACGCCCTACAAAGATCAAATCACGCACTACATGCCATGTCAAGCCACTCACGACTTTACATTCTAAACCCTGCCAATCCTACTAAGTAGGGGCCTCAGATTCGAACGCGTGTATGATGATCACAATCATATTAACCATATTCATTGCATTCAACATACACCAGAATAATTAATTTCCAGTCCCAAGCATGATGTCTTAACTACTAATCAACATTAACATCATACATGATCATCAATGTCCATACAACTAAATTAACATATTCTACCACATTAGAAATCATCCATGAACATACTAACATGCTCCTAATATCCCAAACATACTCAAACTATCATCTTTCAAACTTTGTGCAAATAAAGTTTCCCTTTTGGGAAAGTACATTCCAAAATCAATCAAACACCCAATGTATTCATGATTTCATTAATAATACACCAACTCAAGTTCAAATCAACAACTAAGCATGATCAATAATACCCAAGCATCATAATCCATCAATCATCATGAACAAAAGTTTCCACTTTTGGCAAGATATGAACAACAACATCCATTCCAAGGTTTCTATCATTCATATCAACAATCTAGCACCTAATCGTCTTCATAAACCCTTTAACAACATCAATCCATCATCAAATCATCATATCATGAAGACAAAGTTACTATTATTAGTAACCTCTGAACAAACCTTCAATTCATCAATTTCTTGCAAGATCAATGTAATCTAGCATTCATACAACCTACTAACCATCATACATCATCAAACAATCATCACTGTGACATAATCACATCAATTTCAAATTAGGGTTTGTCTTGGATCAAAGTTCATGATCAATTCATTAGACATATATTATTCTTGCATAATCAACATTAAAAAACATGTATACCATCTAACTAACATACTAACATCATCAAACAACCACAATTTCGACATCATGAACACTCATTCACGAATTAGGGTTCGGCCAACTTGAAAATCCCACAAAAACAACAAAACTAACCTTAATTCTTGTAAAGGAACACGATTTGATGTTGCTAACTTGTTGTATGGCCTGAAATCAAACAAATCCGATGCCTTGATGCGTGTTCTTGGTCGAATTCGCAACAGAGGGGGTGTGAGGGGTGGAATCGCGGCCGAAGGGTGTGGGGGGGGGGCTAGGGTTTTCTTTTATTTAACTTAATTTTGCATAATTACCATTTAAACCCTTGTCTTTTGTATTTTATAAAAATTGGACTTTAATCTCTTTGTAAAGTGTTATTAACTTAATAATATAAACATGTAAACTAATGCTAACAATTATATATTTTATTTTTTATAAAAGACAACACACACGGATTAATACACATGTTTCCACATTACACGATTAATTTTCACAAAGAACATTTAAAACATGCAAACACATAAACATAATACCATAATCACATAATCATTTAGATTATCATTAACTTAACATTGTTAATTACTATTATGTCACTAACGTTAAACGACAACTAGTGTGTGCTTACGACACGTGTATACAAGACTCAACGGAACTAATGAAGTTTAGTAACGAAAAATTTCCAGATGTCACATTATTCCCATGTTGAAAGAATTTTCGTCCTGAAAATTGCGTTACATGGTGAGAGTGTTCCATCACTGGTCTACTGCATTGGCACACAGAAACTGAAATCTAGTGAGTTTTGGATGAGTTGTCACGTCATTCCCATGTTGAAATAAATTTCATCCCGAAATTTAAGATCAATACCTTCGTCTGCTGGCATCGTCTTTTCGAATAGTTCAGGGTACTTAAGCTTCATTTGATCTTCTCGTTCCCATGTGAATTCTGGTCCACGTCGCGAATTCCAACAGATTTTGACAATGGGTATCATGCTTTGCTTAAGTGTTTTCACCTGACGGTCCATCAACTCGACCGATTCTTCAATAAAACGCAATTGTTCATCCACTTGAACTTCTTCTAGTGGTACGACCATTGTTTCATCAGTTAGGCACTTCTTTCAGTTCGACATGTGAAATACATCGGGTTCCACTTAGCGAATCAGGTAAGGCTAGTCGATAGGCCACTGGACCTATTCTTTCCACTATTTCAAATGGTCCAATGTACCTCGGATTTAGCTTCCCTCACTTGCCAAACCGAACTACGCCTTTCCATGGTGAGACCTTCAATAAAACCTTTTCACCAACCAGAAACTCTAAAGGATTCCATCTCTTATCAGCATAACTATTTTGTCTATCTCGTGTTGCGGCCATACGGTTTGTATCTGCATAATCTTTTAGGTTGTCTCATGAATTAACTCAGGACCTGTTAGCTGACTATCGCCAATTTCCCCCCAGCAAACTGGTGATCTACATTTTCTCCCATACAGCACCTCAATATGTCCTGCATGTATGCTAGTATGATAACTGTTGTTATAAGAAAACTCCACCAATGGCACGTGAATTTCCCAGTTATTTCCGAAGTCAGTCACACAAGCACGTAGCATATCCTCCAACGTTTGTATTGTACGTTCACTCTGACCATCCGTCTGTGGATGATAAGTAGTACTCATATCTAATCGTGTACCCAAAGATTTCTGCAATGATTGCCAAAAATGTGACATGAAACGAGCATCGCGGTCAAGAGTAATTGAGATTGGTACACCGTGTCTCAACGATCTCTTTAAGGTACAGTCGGGTTAATTCTCTATCTTGTCAGTTTCCTTAATTACAAGGAAATGAGCATACATTGTTAATCGATCCACAATAACCCACATCGTGTCACAACCGGTATTAGTCCGGGGTAACTTGGTAATGAAATCCATGGAGATTTGTTCCCATTTCCACATTGGTATCTCGGGTTGTTGCAACAGTCCGGATGGTTTTCGGTATTCCACCTTTACTTTCGAGCAAGTCAAACACTTACTCACATATGTAGCTACATCCGCCTTCATGTTAGGCCACCAATAGTGCGCCTTTAGGTCATGGTACATCTTGTCGGATCCAGGAGGTATAGAATACTTAGATTTGTGTGCCTTACTCATAACTAAATCCCTTAGATTTCCATAGACAGGCACCCAAAGTCTATCCATGAAATATCGAATTCTATCCTCCTTCAACACCAATTGTTTATCCATTCCCGTTAACGACTCAAAACCAACATTTTTTGCTATTAAAGCTTCTATCTGTGCCTCTTTAACTTGTTCGGGCAGTTGGGTACTGATAGTAAGCTGTAAAGCTCGCACCCATCTGGGTTTAGCTGTTTCCTTCCGGCTTAAGGCATTAGTAACCACATTTTCCTTTCCGGATGATACTTGATAGCGCAATCATAGTCGTTTAGTAGCTCCACCCAACGTCGTTGCCTCATATTCAACTCCTTTTGCTTGAAGATATGTTGAAGACTCTTGTGATCGGTCTAGATAGTGCACCTGGTACCATACAAGTAATGTCTCCAGATCTTTAAGGCAAAAACCACTGCACCTAATTCTAAGTCATGGGTGGTATAGTTCTTCTCATGAACCTTTAGTTGTCTCGAGGCGTAGGCTATCACCTTTTCTCGTTGCATCAAGACACAACACAATCCTTGAATGGATGCATCACAATACACCACGAAATCATCTGTTCCCTCTGGCAGTGCTAATATCGGGGCACTACAGAGTTTTTGTTTTAACATTGAAAAGCCGATTCTTGGCTCTCACTCTATTGTATGTCGTTCCTTGTGAGTCAAGGCCGTGAGAGGTTATGCGATCTTAGAAAATCCTTCTATGAATCGTCGGTAATATCCTGCTGATCCCAGAAATTGTCTTATATCACTTGGTATTTTCGGTGTAGTCCGATTCTTATCACCTCAATTTTGGCAGGATCAACATGTATCCCTTTCTCATTAACAATATGACCTAGAAATTGCAATTCTCATATCCAAAAGTCACACTTAGAGAATTTGGCATACAGCTGCTCATTCTTTAATGGTTCTAAAATCATTCATAAGTGCTCTCATGATCCTCCTTGGTCCTAGAATATATCAGAATATCATCGATAACATAATGACAACTGATCGAGATAGGGTTTGCACACGCGGTTCATGAGGTCCATGAACACAACAGGTGCATTAGTCAACCCAAAAGGCATGACCAAGAAATCATAATGACCATAATGAGTACGAAACGTAGTCTTGGGAATCTCTTCTCGGACTCGAAGTTGATGATAACTGGATCTCGAGTCAGTCTTCGAATAATAGCTTCATCCCTGAAGCTGGTCAAAAAAGTCATCGAGACGAGGTAAAGGGTATCGGTTCTTGACTGTTACTTTGTTTAACTCCTTATAATCGATGCACATCCGGAATATGCCATCCTTCTTCTTATAAAAAGAACAAGGGCTCCCCAAGGTGATGTGCTAGGTCGAATAAAGCCCTTATCTAAAAGCTCTGGAGTTGTGATGACAACTCTTGTAGCTCGTTCGGTGCTAATCAATAAGGTGCCCTAACAATTGGGGCTGCGCCGGGAGTCAACTTGATTTGGAATTCACTTGGCGATGAGGTGGTAACCTAGGAAGATCCTCTGGAAACACCTCTAGAAAGTCGCGCACTATGGGAATATCTTCCATTCTCCTTTCTTCCACTTGCTTATCGGCTACGAGTGCTAGAATAGCCAAACGACCCTTTCGCAATAACATTTGGGCTTTCATGTATGAGATGATGCCAATCACAGCACCACTCCTATCATCTCTGACTGTAAGGATTTCGTCACCAATAGGAATTAATATGATCTTCTCATGACATATGACTTCTGCGTGCTTGCTAGAGAGCCAATCCATGCCTACCATAACATCAAAACTCCCTAACGTAACAGGCATAAGATCTATAGCGAAAGTAGACCGGGAAGTTCTATCATACAATCTTTAAGGATCTATTTACCGTCGGCTAATTCTAAGTGTATTTTGATCTAAGGCAGAGGGCATATCACTCAAAAGACTATAGACTTGAAGGACATGGAAACTCCTACGGCTCCAGTATCGAATAGTCCATAGCAAAACACCATCAACTGAGAACCTACCAGTACAGTTGTGAGGTCATTTAAAGCCTCACCTGAGCAAATGACGAAGGCTCTCCTTTGGCTCCATTCTTTTTTGCCGCCATTACGTACCATTGCCACCCTTGTGTTGTTATCCAGGTTGTTGTGGCCATTGCCGTTATTGCCTTACCATTTCCTCCACAGTTGTGGGCAGAGTTCGCCTGTAATGCCTTTCCTTCCCACATTCAAAACAACCTTGGGAGTCTCATGAGGTGTTTTGTGGCTTCCTTAACAGTTCACACGGACAGTCCTTAGAAGCTTGTCCAATCTTACCACAATGTGACAATTGATGTTATCATACCTTACCATATGATGGTTACGCCGAGTGCAATTCGGGATGTCTACCACACAACCACTGGGTCATTGGTATTTGAAGAGGTCTAGTCTGAAGTTACGGTTATTGTCGAACCTCCATTGTTGATGAACTGGCTGGTGTTGTTGCTGCGAGGTTAGGTTGACGCGGGATGATGATGACTTGTTGGACCAAAAGAACCAATGAGCCTGATCAGAGAAACCTCTAAGTCCCACAGGACATCACAACAGCTGAAGAAGACCTGATCAGCTGTTCTACAAAGTCTGAAGAATACAACTGCTGAAGTATTTCTGAAGTACTGAAGACAAAGACTGAGACAACAGCTGAAGATCTAAAGTCTGAAGACTTCAACAAGTACTGAAGACAAAGACTGAAGATCAACAGCTGAAAGACAAAGTCTGATGTTCAAGTACTGAAGACATCAGCTGATGCTAACAGCTGATGACAACAGCTGAAGAGGGCTTCTTCAGTTGTTGTGATGGTTTTTCTTCATCAGTAGTTTTCTTTTCTTTCAGTAGTTTGTTTACTTTTGTAGTTTTGTTTCCTTTTCAGTACTTGTAAACAACTGAAGAGGTTGTTCTTCAGTTGTTGTAGTATCAGTAGTTTTATGTTTTTCAGTAGTTGTAAATAAGATGTTTAACACTTAGGAACATTGTAAGAAGATGTCAGTTGTTGACATCTTCAGTAGTTGTTAAACATCAGTAGTTATAAAACGGTTACATGTCACTTTCAAGTGACATCAGCCTACGTCATTCTTTCCTTTATAAGGAAGGATGACTCACCTGTAATCGTGCCATTGAGGCCGACAATCTTAATGCAATATTCCTTTTGTCTGATATTTCTCTCTCTATAACAAAATTCTTTTATCGCTTTATATCGAATGTTCTTGCTTGAATTTGTCTAATTCTGAGCTATTCCGCTGCTATATCTGTTCAATCGATTAAACCAAGAGGCTGAGATCCTAACAAATGGTATCAGAGCAGGTTAATCATTGATCGATCTAACAATTGATCATTGAAACTGTTCAATCGCTCTAAGTTTGATCGAATTAGCAAATTCGCAAGGATCTGTTATAGAGATTGAGAGTGTATCGCTTCTGGCCGTTTTATTTGAGGTTCTGTGTGGTTCTGAGCTAAATTTATTGTGATTTTACTTGAATCTGTCTGAATTTCCACAATGACTACTTCTTCGAATGATCCTTTCAATACTGGATCCTCTACCAAGCCTCCGATCTTGGTGAGGAATGAGTATAACATTTGGCAAAGAAGATTGCTCCATCACCTGTCTGTCAATAGCTCAGGTTGTTGGACATCTGTGGTACATGGACCACATAAGCCAATGGTGAATGATCCGGAAACAAACCAGTTGGTTCCAAAGAAGAAGGAGCAATACTCCGATGAGGACAAGAAGTTGTTTGAAATCGATGCAAAAGCCCATGGAATTTTGGCTATGGCTATTCCTAATGAGATTTACTCTGGGCTTCTGCATTGTGAGTCTGCTCATGACCTCTGGAAAGCCATCAAAGAACAATTTGGTGGTACTGATGAGGTTTTAGCAAACAACAGGGAAATCCTCGCCCAACAATATGAGACTTTCTCTCATAGAAAGGGTGAGACTCTGACTCAACAATTTGAGCGGTTTTCATGTTTAATCTCTGAATTGAAAATGGTTAAACATGAATATACCAGGAGTCAGATGAACCATAGATTCCTAAGATCACTGCCTGAGAGATGGAACACATATACCATTGTTCTACGCTCAAATGCTGATGTTGATCGCCTATCTCTCACCCAACTTCATGGGAAACTGCTTACATTCGAGAGAGAGATAGAGCAGAAAAGGAAATTGGCTTCATCTGGCAAGCTCACTGAGGATTTTGTCCAAGGGAACACTGCCCTGATTGGACATCAAGAGTCAGAATATGCGTCATCTGAAAGCCAGTATGATGAGCATATTGATTTCTCTACAAACACTTCTGAGCCTGCCTTTGTGAGTGTTGATAGTTATTCTGCTGGTAGTAATAGTGACAATCTATGTTTCATCATGGATGATCTCAAGGGGATTGCTGATGATGACTTAGAAGAGATGGATATTTTGAGCCAAATGGCCTTGATAAATATCAGATCTCAGAAGTTCTACAAAAGAACTGGAAGGAAATTCCCAGGACTCTCTGGCAAAACCAAAGTTGGTTTTGACAAGAGTAAGTTGAAGTGCCATAAATGCCACAGGCTTGGACACTTTGCAAGAGAATGTAGATCATCTGGATCTAACTCTCCTGCACCTTTTGTGACTTCCCTGGCAATAGTCAACAAAACAGAGGGCAACAACCTGTCAATTCTGGTTATCATCATCAACCACAATCTCCTGCATATTTTGTTCCACAGGGGCCAATGCCATATCCATACCCCTGCTATTACATGCCACAACCAGGCCAGGTTCAAGCACCCACTGCTCAGCAACCACATGCACTCCCTGAGCCTCAACCATCCCAATCTCATCAACCTAATCAACTTCAACAACACAGCTTCTTCACACCAGGAGTTGTTGACTGGAGCAGCTTACCAGATGATGTGTCTGGTAATGAACAACTGTTCTCAGGTGCTGGTCAACATGGTGGTGAGCATCCTTTTGGAAATCTAGCTCTCATGACTTTGGAATCCTCTGATGGATCATCCTCAAGTACCTCTTCAACACAGGTATCACAGGTATCCTCTGAGGCTAAGGCCAAATTATGTTCTGAAACTTGCATAGCAGCATTTGCCTCTATTAGAGAAGCAAATGTGGCTTTAATCAATAAAAATGTAGAGCTAGAACAAATAATTTCCAAAAATAAAGCTGAGTTTGAGTCTGTGCTGAAAGAGAAAACTGATGAGATTTATAAATTAAAATGCCAAATCTCTGATGATAAGGCTAGGGAGGATGTACTCTTAGAGAAGTACAAAGACCTCAAAGATACTCTTGCTGTCACCCAAGTAGAGTGTGATCGATGGGTACAATCTTGCAAGGGCTTTGAAATGCTTCTTAGTAAGCAAACAGCTTCCAATGTGAAGTTTGGAATTGGTTATAATCACACTGCTCCTCCTACAGATTTTGCTTCAAGAGCAGGAGTAGAATCTGATGGAGAAAGTAATGACCAATCCACCTCATCATGTGATTCACTACTTGATAAAGCACCATCAGTAGTTGAAGTCAGTAGTAATCCCTCTGTGAACCTATCAGCTGATATTGATGGTTCAACTGCTGACACTCACATGATCAATGAGTTGATCAACCCAAGTGTTATCCCTAGAAGTACTGAGGGTACTGGAGAGCAGGGGATAACATCTGGAGTTCAAATCCCAATAACTGACAGCACTAAGAGAGAGAAAACTGTCAGTAGGAAGGATTTGAAGCCTACTAAGGAGTTGACAAGAAGGCAAAAAGTGCTTCTAAACTGCTGAAGAGCAAGTCTTCAGTAGTTTCATCTTCTTCAGTTGATGATCAACAGAAGATGAAGAAGAAACCATGTGAAATATGTGGTCTATTCAATCATCTCACAGATGATTGTTGGTACAAAAAGGGATCCAAACTCAAACAAAAGGAGAAAATTAAAGAAAACTTGGCTAAAATGAAAACTGAGTTTGAGTCCAAGTTTGTACCAGCAGCATCAAATCCTGTTACTCCTATGTCCAAAAAGAAATCTAAAAGGGAAGGAGTGCAACAGGCAAAGCTGAGGTTGCTCAAAAGAAGATGGTGCAACACAAGAACTCATCATCAAACACCAATACCAATGTGTCTGAAGAGCTGAAAGCTCTTTCCCAGAATCAGACACAGCTGGTAATGATGGTTCAACATCTGTTGGGAAGAGTTAACCAACTTGATGGCCCTGTGTTGAAACCCCAGAAAAGGAGATCCAAGCCAAAGGATTCCTCTTCTACACCATCTCCTTCACCTCAAGCTATTGTGCCCAATAAACCTGTTAGTTTACCATATTGATGAGACCAGGCCCAAAACAAAAAGGTTTGGGTCTCCAAAACTAACTGATTGTTTATTAATGCAGGTTTCTTCAACATGCCAAAGTAGCATCTGGTATGTAGACAGTGGGGGATCTATGCATATGACTGGGAACAACTCACTTCTTAATGACTACTCTCCAGGAAGAAGGGTTTTGTTTCCTTTGGCAATGATGCAAGAGGTTACATCATCGGGAAGGGCTTTGTTTCCAATGGGGAAATAAGGTTTGATGATGTCAACCATGTGGAAAATCTCAAGTATAACCTCTTGAGTGTCAGTCAAATGTGTGACAAAGGCCATGTTGCCCTTTTCACAAGCCAGAACTGCAGGATTCTGTCATCCAAAGTTCTGAGTTTGATTGACAAGGTATTGGATGCTCACACTCTCCTGAAGGCCAACAGGACAGGAAGAGTGTATGCCTTAGATCTTTCCAAGAAAATAGATCTCAAAGGCCATCCTTGCCTATTTTCCAAGGCCTCTCCTCAAGAATCTAATCTATGGCATAGAAGGCTGGGACATGTTAACTTCAAGAACATGAATCAGCTGATACACCATAGTTTAGTAAGGGGAATGCCTATGAAGGCAAGTGTGAAAACAACTGCACTGCTTGTTTGAAAGGAAAACAGCACAAGGTTTCATTCCCACCTATTGAAGAACCAAAGTCCACTGCCTGCTTACAACTTCTTCACATGGATCTCTTGGTCCTGTGAGAGTGATGAGCATGGCAAAGAAGAAATACTGTGGTAATTGTGGATGATTACTCCAGATTTGTATGGACTTTCTTTCTACATTCAAAGGATGAAGCTGCACAGAAGATCATAAACTTTGTGTTGTATGCTGAGAAGCAGTATTCCCTCTCAGTCAAGTGTATTAGAAGTGACAATGGAACAGAATTCAGGAACAATACACTTGATGAGTTCTACCTTTCCAAGGGAATAAAGAGGCAGTTTAGTATTCCAAGAACTCCTGAACAGAATGGAGTTGTGGAGAGAAAGAACAGGACCCTCATTGAAGCTGCAAGGTCTATGTGGCTGATTCTGGACTGCCATTGACCTTTTGGGCTGAAGCTGTCAACACAGCATGCTATGTGCAGAATAGAGTGCTAATAAATCAGAGGTTGATGAAGACTCCATATGAAGTTCTACATCATTTGGCCCCTCTCATTTCATTCTTTAGAGCATTTGGGTGTCCCTGTTTCATTCTCAACACAAAGGATCAGCTCCAGAAATTTGATCCTAAGGTGGATGCAGGGTACTTTGTTGGTTATTCATCAACTTGCAAGGCATACAGAGTCTTCAACTGCAGAACAAAGATGGTTGAAGAGACTCTACATGTCAAGTTCAATGAATCTCCAAAGGACAAGATTCCACAAAGCCCTGTGGAGCTCTTTGATTTGGACATACTGCAATATGTTCCTTATCAATCTCCTGCTGTTGCTCCTGTCAACAGTTCACCACCTGGTGTTACTACTGAAGATGATGATGATAGTAGTAATCACCTCTTCAGGTTTAGTGACCAACTGCCTGTGTCCTCTAAACCTGATGCTCCTGTAGCTCCAGCAGCACCATCCACAACAAATGCTGATGAGATTTCTGCATCCTCAACTTCATTTGAGTTGCCACCATCTTCATGGTTTCAAGAATCTGCATCAACATCTGCTGCTGCTGAAGGTCCTACAAACACTTGCACAGATTTGATTGTTTACCAAGAGCTGAAAAATCACCCAATGTCTCAAATCCTTGGTGATATCAATGCTGGTGTTTCAACCAGAAGCCAGTTGTCCAATTTCTGCTTCTATGCTCTCTTCATCAGTCAGCTAGAGCCAAAGAACTATCATGTAGCTTTGAGAGACAATGGATGGGTTGAAGCCATGCAGCTTGAGCTTCTTCAGTTCAAAAAACAGCAAGTGTGGGAGCTTGTTCCTCTACCCCCAGGTAAGTGTGCAATAGGCACTAAATGGGTGTTTAGGAATAAAACTGATGAAAATGGGCTAATTGTTAAGAACAAGGCCAGACTGGTGTGCAGGGGTTTGCACAAGAAGAAGGTATTGATTATGATGAAACCTTTGCCCCTGTAGCCAGACTGGAGGCAATTAGATTGTTTTTAGCCTATGCTGCACTCCACAATCTTAAAGTTTTTCAAATGGATGTCAAAAGTGCTTTTCTATATGGTAACATAAAAGAAGAAGTTATGTGTGTCAACCACCAGGCTTTGAGGATAATAAGCACCCAGAATGGGTATATAAGCTTGATAAAGCTCTTTATGGGTTGAAACAAGCACCTAGAGCCTGGTATGAGACCTTATCAAACTTTCTTCTACAGAATAATTTCACTAGAGGCTCCATAGATAAAACTTTATTTATTAAGAAGGTGGATCAGCATAAGCTACTTGTTCAAATTTATGTTGATGATATTATATTTGCATCCTCTGATCCCAAATTGTGTGAGGAATTCCAAAACTTAATGCAACAGAAGTTTGAAATGAGTGCAATGGGAGAATTACAGTTCTTTCTAGGTTTGCAAATCAAACAAAAAGCTGATGGAATTTTATTCATCAGTCTAAATACACAAAAGATCTTTTGAATAAGTTTGATTTACAAAACTGTAAACCTGTTCTACTCCCATGTGCAACACCACACAATTGGATGTTGATCAGAAAGGTAAAGTGTTGATGAAACTCTTTACAGATGTATGATTGGTTCCTTGATGTATTTAACAGCTTCTAGACCAGATATTATGTTTGCTACATGTGTTTGTGCTAGATTTCAGGCTGCACCTAAGGAGTCTCATCTGATTGCAGTCAAGAGGATCTTTAGATATCTGCAAGGTACACAATCTCTAGGCTTATGGTATTCCACTGGACATTCTTGCAAATTAGTTGCTTTCTCTGATAGTGACTATGCAGGGTGTAAGTTGACCAGGAAATCAACTTCTGGTGGATGTCAATTCCTAGGCAACTGTTTGATTTCTTGGCAGAGTAAGAAACAAACATCTGTTGCTACATCCACTGCTGAAGCCGAGTACATTGCTGCTGCAAGTTGTACATCCCAAGTACTCTGGCTTCAGAATCAACTTTTGGATTATGGCATTACAGAGACTAAGACTCCATTATTAATGGATAGTGCTTCAGCTCTTTGCATTGTCAAAAATCCAGTCCAGCACTCTAGGACCAAACATATAGAAATTAGACATCATTTTATAAGAGATTGTTTTGAAAAGGGTCTAATTAATCCTATGTTTGTGCCTAGTGCTGATGAGCTTGCAGACATTTTTACTAAGCCTTTGGATAGTTCAACTTTCCACACCTGGTGTTAAGGCTTGGTATGCTGCAGCTAGAATAAGTGACAACTACTGATGATCTCAGTAATTACTGATGATCATTGGTAACCATGTCACATATAAGTACTGAGTTATTTTACCCTCAGTAGTTTTTATAACTACTGAAGGCTAAATGCTTTAAGTACTGTACTTTATCTGTTCTAAACTACTGATGTAGTTACAACTACTGAAATCAGTAGAAACAGATAAGTACTGATGTCCTATGAAACAACTGAAAACAGCAAAAAGGCTGATGAGTAAGTGTTGAGGACAGTATGAAACAGCTGAAAGGCTATGAATTGACGACAACTACTGATGAGTACTCTCTCTTCAGTAGTTCACAAACTGCTGTTTCTTCATAAACAACTGAAGCAATACCATGTCTTCAGTAGTTTCACAACTACTGATGACTAACACCAAGTCTTCAGTTGTTTACAACAACTGATGGCACAACCAGGTCTTCAGTAGTTTCACAACTACTGATGACTAATACCAAGTCCTCAGTTGTTTCAACATCTGAAGTCCAACTTGTCTTCAGTAGTTTTTAAAACTACTGATGCCTAAATCAGAGACTTCAGTTGTTTCAACGTCTGATTGTAAACACCATGTCTTCAGTTGTTTTATAACTGCTGACCACACCAATACCATCAGTCGTTTCAAACCTCTGAAAGTTAATACCACGTCATCAGTTGTTTCAAATACTGATGACTAACACAAAACCTTCAGTCGTTTCATAACCCGTACCCTATATATATCTGATCCCTCTTTCAGAGTTTTTCATTCTTTCACGACCTAAAATTTCAAAAGCTCTGAAAATCTTTCACCTTCATTAATGGCGACCATGCAACTCAAGCCTCGACACAACTGTGTCGCGTACCTCACTAAATCGCCCTTCTGGACCAAATTCGATAATGCTATAGATCTTATGGTCCAATCACCACTGAAAACGGCCTTCCTCCTAAATCCAATCATTTATGCCGATTCGCTACATCAGTTTTGGACGAATGCAACTGTTAATGGAGAATCTATCCATTCGTCCATCAACTCTCATAAGGTGGTCATCTCTACTGCTACCATCCGCCAGATATTACTATTAGATGATGCTGCCTACCCTGTTGGATATCCTAAGCGCCAACTTGATCTTTCATTTGGACAACATGGATATCAAGGCGATCTTAGTGCTTCGACCATCCTGAAGAAACATTTTCCAGATGCTGAACGCTTGATATTTCATATGGTAAATGTTTGCCTGGCCTCGAAGACTTCTTCTTGGGATCAACTGTCTTCCAGATGGCAACAGGTACTGTTCTCTATCCTTGAACAAGAACCACTAAACTTTTCTGAAATAATTTTTCTTGAATCAAGGATATGGCCACAAAACCACTTTCTAACCGTTGGATACTATATCCTCGGTTTATAATGGCCATAATAGAGAATCAGCTTTCTGCTGAGGGACTAGTTGGTCTGGGAGTCCCTGCTTTGGCTGTATTGCCGGAGGTATACTCCCGACACAACACTGACCAAACTCTAAACAGGCTGCCAAGCTGCGCAAACCCACGCAGCTGGAACCCACAGCCTCCACTTCCACATCCAAAGTCCCCTCCAAACCCACAAAGAAGAAGCCTAAGAAGGCTACTCAGGGAGTTGAGTCCCCTGAGGATGCTCCTGCTGCACCAAAGCAGGTTATCTCTACTGAAAATAACCCCCCAGTAGAGACTATGACTCCACCAACCGAAGCCGCTCAGGTTTCCTCTCAAAAGGAACCTGATGCAACCACTCAAAGGGAAGCCACACTGCTGGGATCCTCCTCACTTGAGGGGATTACCATTGAAGAGCACCACTCGCCCCGGGTGCACACTGCTTCCACACCCTCTCCTGATGCAACCGCCCCTCAAAGCCCTACAATAATTGTTGCAAAAGTGCTGACGCAGTTGCATTCCTCACCCCCCACCCAGACACCAATTACTACTGGGATAACCTCAACACCTGAGGGGGAGGATCACAATGCTTCTGTCAACCCACAGCACAGGGGTTATCATGTTCCATCTCCTGGTGTAGACAAGGAGGTGCGAACTTCTGGTGAGGCTGCCACTGCCTCTGACTCAGCAAATGACCAGGGTGCAGTTGGTAACATCTCTAAGACCTCACCAGCGGCAACAGCTGATGAAGGACATAGTCCTGAGGCTGGAAGTCCCCAGAACCAAGAACAAGGGGCACATGCTATAATTGATCTACACTCAAGGCATGTTAATCCTGACTCTGTCAGGAGGTCAGGTGATTCAGTATCAACTGATGATGACCTGAGCTTCTTCTATGATGTAGTTGCTCAAAACACCATCCTAGAGGATGAGGTTAGCAGACTCAAAGAGCTGCTGGCCAAGATGTCTCAGGATGAAAGTCCATCTGCCACCACAATACACCCACAGATGGCACCTTCTTCTGAAGGTCCCCTAAACACTGAGCCAATACATACTTCCAAGCCACCAGCCTCTGCTTTTGGCACTGATTCTCAGGAACAGAACCATCCTGATCAATCAGTTGCTAACCTTCAAAATCCCTACCTCTCATCACTCCCATGATCACAGATATAGTGATCAAAGCCATTGATGAGAGGCTTCCTACAATAATACAACCCCTGGTGGAGGAGTTGGTGACCAAATCACTTTCTACTGCTCAAACCCTTGCACCCAATGCAACCAAAAAGGGGGAGAGTCAGTCAGTTAAAGGAAAAAGGAAGAGGACAGATGGGGAGAAGGAGAAAGAATCAGAGAAGGTAAATGAGAAGGAGTTGGCTGTTATAAGTGTGGAGGAGACTGAGTTTGATCATGAGAAGGAGAAGGAGAGTGAGAGAGAGCTGAAGTGAATGAAGTCAAAAAGACTTTCATGTCACATATCAAGAGGGAAAGGAGAGTCTGAGAAGGAGAAGGAGCTGAATGATATGGTGAAAGAAGCTGATGCCAACCATAACCGTTCAATGGATAAAATCATTGATCAGTTATATAGGCAGGGTTTTGACATCCAACAACTAGACTCCGAGATCAGAAGGTTGGAGACAGAGGAGATCAACTCAAGATGGGCTAGTTATGATGCCTTAGAAAGAGAAAGGCTGGAGATAATGATTAGATTTGTAGCCAAATACTTGGGAAGATCTCTGATAGAAATAAGGGCCTGGACCAGGGACAACATCTTGGCAATAACCACCAAGATTTGTTCGTCTGAAGCATACTCCAAGGGTTTAGTGATTGAGGCATTAAATGAAGCTGGGGTTGGGAACCGAAAAGAACTGACAAAATTACTAAAGCCTCCCTTACAGCCAAAATGCTAAAACAGTCTGAAAAGCCTCTATCCTCAAAATCACTACCTCCACAACCCACTAAAACAACCCTTTACCCTCTAAACCAACCATCCACCCACAAAACCAAATCCTTTACCCCCAAAACCCACTGCCAGTGATGTACCTAGACAAAAGAAAAGAAAGGTACTGAGGGCTGATGAAGAAGAAGAGGAGGATGAAGACAGACTGCCACTCTCTGCAGTTATCACTTTGCCTAAGGCTAATCCAATGTCCATCACTCCTGCTTCTCAAATGCATGATGATGATAAAGATTGAAGAGGAACAGATGCAAAGACATGATGAGGAAATGCTGAAAAGCATTGACAAAGCATATGCCACATCCTCTTCAATGATTAGCATGAAGAAAGAAGTCTTAAGATTGTACACCCTTGCTAATACCTTTCAATACCAAAGGGAAAAAGTAAGGATATGGCCTGATCCTAGGGTGGCACACAGGATTGTCAAGAAAGAAATTCCTTCAAAATACAAGGGCCAAGTGAAGAGGGTTGTCGACGAAGACATCACTGTGGTTCTTGTAGTGTCCCTTGGGAAATTGTAGAAGAGTTCAAGAAAGCTTATGAAGCCAAAAACCACCCCAAAAGATGTTGGAGAATAAAATCATAAAGAAGGGATTGGTTTACAAAAGACTTGAAAACTTCAAACAAGATGAGCTCAACCTGCTCTTAGAAGGGACTCATCCAGATGAGTTTGCTTACAGACAAATAACCACGGTTGAGCTCAAGAATGGAAAACAGGCCAAGTACATCTCTGAAGTGTATGGCCGAGAAGGATTGTTTGATGGTGTGCCCGAGGTGCTGACAATGGATGAGCAGATCATGTTTCTAAGGGCTTACACCAGGGAATCCTATAGGCTGATACACGGGAAGTAGATCTCATGGTTGGGGTAACAGCTCAGTGTCCAAGTCCCCAATACAGAGCTCCAACCATATCATGCAAAACAGATCATCAGAGACTTCTTCCCAGGCCGGTGCTGAAAAAGGGTCACTTCTCATCTGATCAAGAGGATAAAAAGACCAATCTATCTGCCAAAATAAGTGGGACTCGTCAATAACTTAGAGGTTTTGGCTGCATTGGTTCAGGGGGAGTTTGTTGGACCAAAAGAACCAATGAGCCTGATCAGAGAAACCTCTAAGTCCCACAGGACATCACAACAGCTGAAGAAGACCTGATCAGCTGTTCTACAAAGTCTGAAGAATACAACTGCTGAAGTATTTCTGAAGTACTGAAGACAAAGACTGAGACAACAGCTGAAGACTAAAGTCTGAAGAGTCTGAAGACTTCAACAAGTACTGAAGACAAAGACTGAAGATCAACAGCTGAAAGACAAAGTCTGATGTTCAAGTACTGAAGACATCAGCTGATGCTAACAGCTGATGACAACAGCTGAAGGGGCTTCTTCAGTTGTTGTGATGGTTTTTCTTCATCAGTAGTTTTCTTTTCCTTTCAGTAGTTTGTTTACTTTTCTGTAGTTTTGTTTCCTTTTCAGTACTTGTAAACAACTGAAGAGGTTGTTCTTCAGTTGTTGTAGTATCAGTAGTTTTATGTTTTTCAGTAGTTGTAAATAAGATGTTTAACACTTAGGAACATTTGTAAGAAGATGTCAGTTGTTGACATCTTCAGTAGTTGTTAAACATCAGTAGTTATAAAACGGTTACATGTCACTTTCAAGTGACATCAGCCTACGTCATTCTTTCCTTTATAAGGAAGGATGACTCACCTGTAATCGTGCCATTGAGGCCGACAATCTTAATGCAATATTCCTTTTGTCTGATATTTCTCTCTCTATAACAAAATTCTTTTATCGCTTTATATCGAATGTTCTTGCTTGAATTTGTCTAATTCTGAGCTATTCCGCTGCTATATCTGTTCAATCGATTAAACCAAGAGGCTGAGATCCTAACAACTTGTTGTTGTTGGAACTATCCCACTTTCTCTTGTTGTTGGGCACGTTTTCCACGACGCCCCGCTTAGGTAACCGTCCTTGCTCCACTGCTTGGTCAGTTAGCTTATGAGCTAACTAGATGGCTTGCTAAATTGTGGTTGGGTTGGAAGCAGTCACCATACTTTGAATTTCGGGTACTAATCCCCGTATGTCATGCTCAACCCTCTTGTGCACTTCATTCAACATTCCCAGACATAGGGTCGCTCGTTCATGGGTTCGGGTTGTGTAGGCCTCGATTTCCGAGCCCTGCATCTTAAGTTGCTAGAACTCCATCTCCAGCTTTTGCACTTCATTGTGAGGACAGTACTCCTCAGTCATCATTCCTTTGAATTCATCCCATGGAAGCCCATTCACCATCGTTTGTCCTAACATCTGGACTTACGCGTTCCACCAAGACAGCGCGGCACCTTCTAGAGTCTCGGTGGCATATTTCACTTGATCAGCAGCTGGACAGTTGCATATGGAGAAGACAAACTCTGTCTTCTCGAACCATCACACCAATCCTTCAGCCCCTTCAGTACCGCTGTAGGTGTGTGGTTTACAGCTCATAAAGGACTTGTAGGTACACACCGGTGGTCCTGTTTTAACACAACACCCATTGATTAGACATCCTATACGGTTATTCAGGATATTTGATTTTACTTTCCATCATTGTTTACCTGCTGGCTGTCTCGTTTGGGCAGCAGCCACCGCTGCCAGAACATGCTCATTTATTAGGGCAGCTAGTTCTGTGGGGGTCATGTTTATAGCGCCACCACCCCGGTCTCCAGTGCCACGTCCACGTCCGCGCCCACAGCCACGTCCACGTCCACGTCCATAGGCGTCCATTTTTTTCACTTTACATTCACAAATACAATAATGAGTGACATCAAACACATTTATCCCATTGAAGTATAGTAAACAGTAAAGAATAATGAATCATCACTACCACAACATTTATAACAAAAATGATAACCAAGGTAAATAAATTGTAAATGAGTCACAATGTATTCATCAATGTCAAAATTTAAGTTTGTTTCGGGTGTGGATACAACCCTTCCCACATAGGTTTCAAAAGAGAAAACACTACATAGTCCAAGTCCTATAAGGTAAGTCAATCGACAATATCCGACCCATCACTGTCATCTTCCATCTCCACAGGTTCCTCCTCCTCGTGTTCCTCCTCGGGATCCTCATCCTCAGAGTCTGCTGCAGGAGTAGGAGCTATAGCAATCTGAAGCGCTACCAATTGGGCTTCTAAGATAGCAATTCTATTATCGGCTATTGCGTCCCGCTGTTCATGAGTAGTAACGCGTCCTCTAAGTGCTATGAGACCATCTTCCATGAAGTGACACCCATTTAGAGTCTTCTTGTGTTGCTCCTCGAGTTCATCGATTTGGTATCATAGTTTGTACACCTCATGCTGCAGCGTACAAACATCACTCGTGAGTCGCCTCACTCGTTGTTGCTCAGTATCCAGTGCAGCCACCAGTGCAACAATCAGTTGCTCATTGGACTACACTATCCGTGGAAGTGAAGGTGTTGGTTGATCGACGTTGCTCCTAGTCTTGGGCCTCGGGACAGGTACACGCTCCTTATACATTATATGATCAACGAACCTGGGGTAGAAACTCTAGTCTCGTGGGGGGTCACGCTCCATGAGTGCGAAAGGTTGATCCCAATCAATCTCCCCTCGAGGATAAACTAGTCGGGGCTAGTCGGGTCCATTGTCTGGTACAGGTGCGGGAGGTGGGGATTCAGATTGTGAAGGTGATACAGGTCGCTTACCCGGAGCTCTCGATGACGATGCCAAGCTGCAGAGAGTGTGACGTGTATGCCAATGAGTACACAGTAGAGGAAAAAATAAGGTATAGGTAACTAACTAACTGTGTGTGGTTATAGTCTAGTGTGTATGCAACCTAGTTCCCTATAACCAATGGCTCTGATACCAATCTGTCACACCCTCAAAATCCACTTGCAGATTTTTACCGCGAGGCATGTGAACAAACCAGGATCACAGTCAATAGTTACTCAAAACGACTCTATATGCCACATTTAAAATAAAATCAACAAAAGTTCAAACTTTAAAACCACGCGGAAGTATTTTGTAAGTAAAGAAACGCAAAGTGTATAAATGTATAATATGGCAAAAC
This sequence comes from Flaveria trinervia, assembly GCA_025506515.1. Classification (NCBI taxonomy): domain Eukaryota; kingdom Viridiplantae; phylum Streptophyta; class Magnoliopsida; order Asterales; family Asteraceae; genus Flaveria; species Flaveria trinervia. The sequence continues at coordinate 105,236 of JACCIX010000753.1, read as the reverse complement.
ACGCGCCAAACCAAATGAGAAAACATTAATAATTATAAACACAACGAAGATGTCTTTTAGACGGAGTCTTAATATGCATGATGAACCCATGCAGTGCTCCTAATGGTAGGTGAAGTTAACGACCTGAGAATAGCATAATAAAAATGTCAAAACAACGGTTGGTGGGTTCAAGCGTTGGCGTTCAAATATAAACAATTTAATAGTTGTGACATATAAGCAGTGTATGTAATAGATAGCTAGTCTATTAACAATAAATATTAATTCGTAGTGATTTCACAATTGAAGCTGACTGTGATAAGTTGTTGCCTCCTGTCATGACTTAACAGGTCGTGACAATGTTCAATAGGACAAATTGCACCCGGTTGACCTCGAGTCACACAGGTGGGGCTCGTCAGACCCAGTAGTACTACCCAAGTTTCCCCGCTATTCAATATTAAAAATTTGAAAGTGTGAGGACTTTTCCAAAGTAAGCAGCACTATATTAATATTATACACAACTTAAATACATATAAAGCGTTTGTAAATTACTAGTATGCTATCTCCCCCAAAAGAAGTTAAGTAAAGAGTGGGGCATGAACTCACCTGATATGCGTAATGGATACTTAGAGTTTTACTTGATAGAAAGAGTGAATAGACAACCTTCAGAGGTTACCAAGATCAGATAAGTACATGAGTACGTGCAAACAGAGAACATGTGAAACCCTAAGTACACTACAACCATGGACTCAAGGTTTTAGAAAAGAGACACGTTTGACTCAGTTGACCCGTTTGACCCGTTGGTGACATTATGTGTTGTAAACCATTTAAGCAATCATACACATACACCATACATGGTTAACATTCAAATGGATCACATGTATTCTACATTATCCACATGCATTACCTAAATCATCATACAACCGAATATCATACAAATCATGTGAATCTAAAACATCAACATGCCTACTAGTTATAACATAACTAACACACCATACAAAGATCAAATCACGCACTACATGCCATGTGAAGCCACTCACGACTTCACATTCTAAACCCTACCAATCCTACTAAGTAGGGGCCTCAGATTCACAGGCGTGTATGATGATCACAATCATATTCATTAACCATGTTCGTTGCATTCAACATACACCACAATAATTAATTTCCGGTCCCAAACATGATGTCTTAACTACTAATCAACATTAACATCATACATAATCATCAAAGTCCGTACAACTAAATTAACATATTCTACCACAATAGAAATCATCCATGAACATACTAACATGCTCCTAATATCCCAAACATACTCAAACTATTATCTTTCAAACATTGTGCAAATAAAGTTTCCCTCTTGGGAAAGTACATTCCAAAATCTATCAAACACCCAATGTATTCATGAATTCATTAATAATACACCAATTCAAGTTCATATCAACATCTAAGCATGATCAATAATACCCAATCATCATAATCCATCAATCATCATGAACAAAAGTTTCCACTTTCAGCAAGATATGAACAACAACATCCATTTCAAGGTTTCTAGCATTCATATCAACAATCTAGCACCTAATCATCTTCATAAACCATTTAACAACATCAATCCATCATCCAATTATCATATCATGAAAATAAATTTACTATAATTAGTAACCTATGAACACAATCTTCATATCATCAATTTCTTGCAAGATCAATGTAATCTAGCATTCATACCACCAACTAACCATCATACATTCATCAAACAATCATCAATCTCACATAATCACATCAATTTCGAATTAGGGTTTGTCTTGGATCAAAGTTCATGATCAATTCATCGAACACATATCATTCTTGTATAATCAACGTTAAACAACATGTATACCATCTAACTAACATACTAACATCATCAAACAACCACAATTTCGACATCATGAACACTCATTCACGAATTAGGGTTCGGCCAACATGCAAATCCCACAAAAACACCAAAACAACCTTAATTCTTGCAAAGGAACATGATTTGAGGTTGCTAAGTTGTTGTATGGCCTGAAATCGAATAAATCGGATGCCTTGATGCTTGTTCTTGGTCGAATTCGCAAGAGAGGGGGTGTGAGAGGTGGAATCGCGGCCGAAGGGTGTGGGGGGGCTAGGGTTTTGTTTTATTTAACTTAATTTTGCATAATTACCATTTAAACCCTTGTGTTTTGTATTTTATAAAAATTAGACTTTAAACTCTTTGTAAAGTGTTTTTAACTTAATAATATAAACATATAAACTAATGATAACAGTTATGTATTTTATTTTTATAATACAGAACACATACGGATTAATACACACGTTTCCACGTTACGCGATTAATTTTCACAAAGAACATTTAAAACATGCAAACACATAAACATAATACCATAATCACATAATCAGTAAGATTATCATTAACTTAACATTGTTCATTATTATTATGTCACCAACTTTAAACAACAACTAGTGTGTGCTTACGACACGTGTATGCAAGACTCAATGGAACTAACGGAGTTTGGTAACGAGAAATTACCGGATGTCACAATGTTGCTGCGGCAAGCTACTGTTCTCAAATCATCTGGATTCAACAGCAAATGCGGGACTACGATTTGAAATTCTCTAACACTCCTATATTTGTTGAAAATTCTGCTGTTATAGCCATAACAAAAAATCCGATCCAACGTCCTAAGACCAAACACATTAGCATTAAATATCACTTTATACGTGATTGTTTGGAAAAGAATTTAATCGATGTTGTTAAAATTAATACGGATTTCGAATGCGCTGACCTCTACATAAAGGCCTTGATAAAGCACGTTTTCTATATCTGTTAGAGGTCAATGGCATTAAAACGAAAAGTGATGTGATTTCCAACCATGACAGTACTTAATCCGACAAGTAGATTCCATTTTACTTTTATTTTTTATTTTATTTTATTTTATTTTATTCTTTTGCCTATTAAAATTCTAAACGCAAAACTTTTTTATTTTTAGAATTTTAGGGGGAGAATAGGTTAGGTAGTATTAAATTTAGTTTTTTTAATTTCGGTACATAAAAAAACCAGGGAGGAGGACAGTCTAGCTAAAAGTAATGAGATCGTATCTGTGATACTGATTTAATGACTATGGAAAATGATAGTACACAGGAACAAATAGTTTGGGACTTTAAAAGAAGAATTGTTTAAAATGCAAAATTAAAAGTATAGTCTGAGAAGTCTAAGCAACAATAAAAGGAAAAATGATAGTAAAACTAGCTACTACTAAGGTAACACGATGAAAGTAGACCTAAAGGTTGCTAGACCATTAGATGATGTATCGGTAGATTCAACACAAAAGATAAGTAGACCTCGTTGGTGAATTCAAGTTCAAAGTAGTTGCTCAACAAACTGTGGGTTATCATCTTATCCCTGGTTAACACAATCAACAAAGTTCAAAAAAGGGGCGAGGAGCAAAATAAACACCACAAATGTGTGCGGATGACCATAAAATGAGCAAACCACATGAAAAATGCAAAAAGCAATCAAGCAAATAACCTATGTTGTTGGTGCGATCTATGCAAAAAAATGATAAAATTGCTCAACAAGAAGATAGGTTGTGTGCCTCTGCTATGCGATGGCACTTATCTAAGGATAAGCATAACATAAATATTCTAGAATTCATTGTTGTTTGCGCCTCTCTGTTGTGCGGTGGCACTGAACTGAGGCTTTGCAGCTTGTTGAAAGCTCTAGAATAGTTTCTTCTTGAATACTACCCGTAGATCGGTCAAAATTCTCCTGAGGAACGTTGATTACCATATAAGTATGGGATCCACAAATGCTTGTTGAAATAATTAAACCTTAAATCGTCACCAATTTGTGTCAAAAGTCTGTGTATGGATTTAAGAAGACAAGTATACTGACTATCATCGTAGTTGCAACTCCTCAGAGTCAACACCACTGTGTGCATCTTGCACGACTATGATTTCCTGGACTTGCTAATGACTCTCTATGAAAACAAGAATCTAGCATCAAAAGGTTTCGGTAACATGTCCCGAATGATTAGATTTCCCTGTATGATTCCATAATGAATTGTTCCACTTATGGTCTAAATAACATGAAGCTACCTATTCGAGAAATAAATCTGTTAGATATCTATCTTAGGATTTCCACCTCACACAAAAAATTACAAAAAATGTGTTTTAGTTTTGTCTTTTAGTTCTAGTTGTTTCATTTGTTTGCTAGTTTAGTTGTTAAACGTAAGACTATGCATTGGAATTCTGTCTGGGATTTAATCACTAAAAAGGGTCACATCTGTGGTGACCAAACGGGGTTTCAAATGTTAAAAGGATCACGTCTGAGGTGATCAAAAGTTTTCGAAGTTAAAACAGTCATGTCTGTGATGATCGAATGCTCTAAATGCTCTATCAATAGTTAAAAGGGTTAAGAGGCAAGTGGTCATCAAGTCAAAATCATAAGGTTGAGCCCATTCACACGACTGGACCATGAGTATCGACCAGTCGTACGATTGGACCACACATTTGAGCCCAATCGCACGACTGGACCATGAGTATGGATCAGCCATACGATTATACCATACTTATGAGCCCAACTGCACAATTAAACCACACGTATGGCCCAAACGTGTGATTGGATCATCAGCGTGAGTAAACTCACATGATTGGATCACAAAATGAACCAATCGCATGAATGGAGGTGACCGAATGACATAGTCACACCGCTGACATCTAGTCACATGACTGAAGGTGACCAACTGTGCCAGTCGCACGACTGATCCTCAGTCGCACGAATCTATTATGCAACTGGGCTCAGTTGCAATTATGCAACTGATCCTCAGTCGCACGAATCTATTATGCAACTGGGCTCAGTCGCACGACTGAAGGAAACACTAGTATAAAAGGAGGGGAGTCGGTCGCAGTCATTCATCACTCCCAAATCACCCCCAAATCGCACGACTCTACCGTTACTCTGCCCAATTTTCATTTGACCATTCTAGACCACTGATTCTTGTGTACTGATGATTTCAAGTGATTATACAGGTAAAGCGCGGTTCAATCCACTCAAATGTCCATCGATTTGTGCCCTAATGATTGAATTTAATCCCTAAACAAAACCGAGACTTATTTTGCCTAATAAACTAATAAAATTAAGTACATTATGAAATGAAAGGTTATTAGGTGTTCTATCGGTCATTTGCGAGACTAGTGAGCCGAACCATGATGTTTAACATTAAGTTTTGCTCAAAATTTGAAATTGAACTGAACAAACAGTCTGTCATGCGAATGGACACCCTGATGAACTTCAATCACACCACTGAGCTGGGTGAATGGCTCAATCACACAACTCAACCATGCGCATGAGTTCAGTCGTATGACTGGTGTAAACACATGAGATAGCATACGACTAATCCCAGTCACATGCTCAGTGGTACGTATGAGCTCAATCGCAAGAATATATATTAGTCGCACAGTTCATTCGCACCGCAGAACAAAAGATTTCAAGTACAATGATTCAAATTGTTACTCATTGGCATTCACTGACGTTTATTTACATTGTGTAATAGATGGCGAGTCGTTGGACAATAAGCACAAAGCATAATCTTTGTGCTCATCTAGATCTGACCTCACAAAATGCAGCTGATTTCACTGGCATTATTACGTTCTTACGGAGATCGAGGATCATCCGTGCTATTTCGACGCCGTGCACCCCATACTGCTAAGTTCAGCAGGCTTTCTGGGAAAGCGCTATCATTGACAGATCCTCAAAGCCCCATTATATGAGGAGCTCCATTTTTGGTCAGCCGATAAAGATCACTGAGGACGATCTCAGTACAGTGTTAGAGTTTGGGGACGATGCTGACTTTCCTACACGACTACACCCGTTGACAGTACAAGGTTGTTTCCTGCGGGCCATGTACTCGAGGGATATCAATGCAGGTGTGCTCAACAAAAGCAACATGTGCTCCAAATTTAAGTACTTGGCCCATGTGCTGCTCAAGTGTAGTGCCTCAACGAAGGGAGGCTTCGATGAGCTGACGGACTAGATTCAGAACGACTATGTGGCGTTGGTGTTAAACCATTCGTTCAGCTTCTCGAGGATGATCTTCACCTACCTAGTGGAGAATATCGAGGCGAAGGGCAAGGAGGGATTTTGCATGTACCCTCGCTGAATGGGCGGCATGTTTTGCAAAGATTCGAGCCCAACGCACTGCTCCAAAGCCGAGTGCCTACACCAAGCTCTACAAAGAGAAGAAACATCTAAAGGTGTCAGGAAAGATTATAACGTGGGCATATTTCGAGGATCTAAATGTATATGCTGTCAAGAGGGAGAAGGAAATCAAGTACTTCAGATTCCCATATGATGTGAAGACTCTCCTTGGTTTTAAGCTCAACCAGCTTGCTAAACTGAAAGTGCTATATGCTAACCCAAAGCAAATGTCAGGCTGGTTTGAGACTGCGTTGCAGAAAGAGTACCATACCAGGTGGGTCAACATCAAACCTCAACAACCGAAGAGGTATATCAGATGGTCTGAAGTTGATGCCATTACTGGAAAGCCAAAGATAGTGCTAAAATGGAGTCCTCCATGCACAATGTCAAGAATCCCTCTAAAGGAAATGCCACAAGACTTCATTCCACACTTTAGGTGGTGGTACTATGATTGGAGAACATGTGAAGTTGTTATAGTCTTGCAAAAAGAGGGCCAAATGAATACTATTTGGGTATTTGACCCAATGTGGCTAACTAACTTGTCAGCTCATAATGTATACACATTGTACAAGTGGCCACTGTTTTATGATTAGCAAGACATTGTATAAGCCCTCTAATTCCAAAATGTTATAAGGCTTTGTTTCGCATTTGAAATACATGTTGGAGCTTCAAGAGAGGAGAAGTACAAGAAATTTGAAGAGCTGATGAAGATTGTTACACAATAGAGTAAACTAGTTCCAAGGGGGAGTTTTTAGATACATGTGTACCTAGTTTAGGAGCTCAAATGTAAAAGGACTTTCATGTCTTACGTATATGTAACAGAATGGGTATGAATGAAATGTAATGTCTTTGTGATGCTTATAATGTATAATATTTCATTGTTTATTGTGTGATAACGCATATTGAAATAACTATATAGGTTTGTGGTTGTTTACATAGTTCTTAGTCAATAATGACTGAGAAACGTGCTTAAACTTAATCATGTGAAGTTCTCATGCGAATGGACCATGCGAATGGACCATACGTGTGAATACTTCATGCTATTGAACCAGTTGCACCACTGGACCAGGAGACTGGATCAATCGCACGATTGTAACATCAGAATGACTCAGTCGCACGACTGGACCTTCAGTCATGCGGATGGATCAACCGCATGCTTCAGTCGCACGACTGAATCATGCAAATGGTCAGTTGCACTAATGGAAAACCCTAACCTATAACTACCACTTAATTCATGGAAAAAGAAAACAATTCAGATCCCTACGCACTAAATCATACTCTAGTCGTCCGGAGACCTAAGATAACATGTTCTAAGTTCATAGATCGCAGTAAATCATCTTACAATCATTCTTAACGTTTAGATTCATTCTTAGATCGATTATACTTGCGTTCTCACTGATTGGATCACCAATCAAATATGATTCCGCACTATTTGGTTTGGTATACACGTAAATTAGTTAGTACTTCGTACCGAAACGGTCCTAAGAATTGGTATGAGAGCCGGTTACTGCTAGAATGATCTAACAATCATACTAGCAACCTGAGCTCTTGATTTCTGTATCGATTTCAGGTTCTTTGACATTAAACCCACTTCGTGTTCTTCGTCTTTTGCTTAGATCTTGTCACGTATGTTGTTTCCTGGTTAAAATCAAACCGGGAACCACGTTCTGATCAGCCTTACGAATCTTATAATGTCTATTTTGGTTCGTTCCATGTAAAATTCATAAGATTAGGGTTTTTGGCAGCCACGGCGGCTGCAAATCTGAAAATCTACGTGCAGATCCATTCGTGCGACTGGACCATGCTAATAGACCATTCGTGTGACTGGGCCATGCTAATGGACGATTCGTGCGACTGGACCATACTAATGGACCATTCTTGCGACTGGACCATGCTAATGGAGCATTCGTATGACTGGACCATGCTAATGGACCATTCGTACGACTAGACCATGCGACTAGACCATTCGTACGACTAGAATACGACTGGACCAGTGTTATGACAAGTCAAGCTACTCGACCAGTCTTATGTCCAGTCATGCTACTGGGCCAGTCTTATGAACAGTCATGCTACTGGACCAGTCTTATGATCAATCATGCTGCTGGACCAGTTTTATGACCAGACGAGAAAAAATTAAGGATGTTCCATGTCATACGAATGAACGGTGTTCCAGACCAAAAAAATTAAAAAAAGAGGTCTGGAACTACCTTTTGAATAGATTTGCGGATGAGCGAAGCACATTCACCTTGAGGTTCTTGTGTTAAATAAGTTAGATGGATACCCCATTATTCGTTGGACATTCAAAATAGGTGATTGTAGTTAGAACACAAAAGAGAGAAGAGAAAATGTCACAGTCGGTGTTGATTTTGTGGGGTAGTTAGGAGCAACTGACTATTCATGGGCGAATCAAGTTATATTTATCCGCACATAAAGGATTCTCATTCTTAGGGGGAATCCATGTTTAGAGAAATTGAAGACCCAAACAGAAAGTGATGATGTGAGCCATTTTCTCATGATGAATATGAGTGCATGCTAATTTGTTTGAGATTGTCAGCTGTGGATTGGAACCTTTTACTTTTTGCCTAATACACTGTATGAAGATGCTAGGAGAGCACAATTTTTATATATTACGATATGTTGAATTTGAGGGGGAATTTCTACAGGTGTTAATGTTAATCAGGTTAGCCTGTGTGAAGATTGAAGCAATGGAAAACTGTTCATGTCATTATCAGGAAAAATCAGTCATATGGGGAATCTTGCTGCTATGATGGTGTTCTCCAAAGTAAACGAAAGCTATTGTGCCTAAATTAATTTTCAGGGATACTGTAGCAACCTAACGGATCAGCAACATTGGCTAATATGATTTTTCTTTTGATTTTATTAGAAACCAGAGCAAAGATTGACTAAAGATTGTAAGAGGTCTTATCTACTACTCGCAAGCAACGTCCAAGGTGGAATTTGTTGGAGCATATATTGTCATATATAGTGTTTGTGTCGCTTGTCGAATAGTCTAGGCTTAATATAACACACCTGATATGTTGTAAACACAAGAAACTAGGTAATTCGCAGGAGCATATGCGAATGAGCCATGCTAATGGACCAGTAGTACCATTGAGCCATGCTAATCGACCAGTCGTGCGACTGAGAGATGTGATTGGGCCATTGGTAAGACTGAACCATAAGTATGGTCCAATCGTACTATTGAACCACACGCATGGCCTAATCGTACGAATGGGCCCAGACGCATCTAATATGGGTTGAGACCTATAAATATCGGTTTCATAGTTTAGAGAGGTGAAGGAGTGTGCCTGGTGCCTAGGTGCTGCCGGATGAGTGGGGAGATCATGCTCGATCTCCCCTTGCCAAGAGTCTTGATTCTTATGTTGTAACGATCTTGTAATCGTTAGGTTTTATCAATGAAACCATTTTATTATAGTTCATGTTATTGTTTGTCTCTTTGTTTCGGTTTTGTTTCCTTGTATCAAAAACACGCTGGAATGTCTACCAATCTAGTGCCCTAACAAATGTTGCATTTAGTGGGGATAAGAAGGGAGGTAAAATTGTTGGTGACGAAATGGTAATTGATGGTACGCTCAGATTTGAGAAAATAAATTACTGTAAAAATTTTCAATATAATTTACTAGTGTCCTAAATTTGTGATAAAAAATATACCACATTATTTAGTAACACTAATTGTTACTTTCTTGTGCCATGTTTTTTAGTTCTAGAAGATTGGATCCTTCTGAAAGCATCAAGAAAAGGAAACACATTTTTTTTGGATACGAACAATACAACACTCACTAGAAATGAAACATGCATGCTATCTATGTCATCTGAAGATGAATCTCAGTTGTGGCATAAAAGGCTTGTTCATTCCAACATGAAGAACATGAATAAATTGGTGAAAGATGACTTAGTCATTGGATTGCCAAAGAAAGAATTTTATTGTTTACGGGACCGTTTGAGGGGGTTTGGTCACTTACAACACAAACACACAATGAGGATAGATGCATTTTGAACACTTACCATATCAAATGGGAAACTAGAAACTATTTCCAATGATACTAAAAAACACAAGTAAATAAGAGACAGAACAAGAATAAAATAACAAAAGTGTTTGGTTTTTAAGAATGTTATATATTGCTCTCTAGTTCCTTACGAGTGTTACAAAGCATAAATAAAAATACAAACGACCAGAGTTACTTTATACTACATCCTATAGGCGGCCATACTTTGAAGGCCAGCTAGATACAGGATCTAGACAACAACAAAATCAATGTCGAGTCAAAAGATAGATTGCCTTTTGACTAGTGACTATTACATTCCATAGCTCACTCCTAATATATTGCAAAAAGGATAAAAGTACATAAAGTAGAAAGAATAAAATCAAGACCTCAAAGTACAGTTTACCAAACATGGACCTTTTCACCAATTTGTGAAAGTGGTGAGTCAAATAGAGTTACAGCAGAAGGTGGTCCAGCTTTATGGTAAAAGGTACATCAGATAAAGCATGTACTCAAAGTCTTTCGAAAAACTTGTCTTCATAAACTGGCTTTAGAAGACTTCCTCTCTGAATTTTCTGAAGACTTCCTCTCTGAATTTTCAGAGACTTCATGTTTGGCTTCGAAAGATACTGGTCTTGGCTTTGGAAGATTTCACCTTAGAATACTTTCTAATGCAGATGTGAAACTTCCAAAGCATTCTACTTCAGCACTTTGTGCAGTAATAGGACACATTTGGATATTTTGGATTGTATCATGACAGGATCAGTGATCACAAGTTTGATGTTTATCAGAATGTAAAGCAGCGGAATACACAAACGAATTAGACAAATTGTAGCAAGCAAACAATATATGTAAGCGTTAAGATCGCATACGGTTATAGGGAGAGAATATGAATTTCTGATTTCTAGGAATGTTTATAGATGGAGAATATTTCTAATCAAATCAATCAAACATTCCATTCAATTGCTCATATCACTCAATGATTACAATGGGTTGTCACTCCTTATATAGAGTGCAACAGTCACTGCTGTTATCACGGAAAGTGACAACTGGCAGATCCAATACAGAAATAACTAAATCTTAACAAACTACTGAAATGTTCACAACTACTGAGAACATATCAGCAGGTTAAGTACAAAATATAAAACTACTGAAACTACAACGACTGAAGAACAAGCTCTTCAGTCGTTTTACAAAACTACTGAAACATAAAACATAAAACTACTGATATCACAACTACTGAAGAAGTACTCTTCAGCAGTTGTGACAAACTACTGAGGCTTCAGTACTTGGTCTTCAGACTTTGACCTTCAGGCGTTTCATCAGCTGATGACTTCAGTAGATATCATCAGCTGATGTCTTCAGTCTTTGTCTTCAGACTTTGTACATCAGTTGTTGATCTTCAGTACTTGTGAACTCTTCAGCTGTTGTACTTCAGTACTTTGGTCTTTCAGCTTCAGCACTTGTGTTCTTCAGCTGTTGTACTTCAGCACTTTGGTTCTTCAGCTGTTAAGGTCTTCAGCACTTGATCTTCAGCTGTTGAAGTCTTCAGTACTTGTCAAACTACTGATGAGGCTTTCAGCAGTTGTTGTGATACCGTGTGGGACTTAGAGATTTTCTGATCTTGGCTCATTGGTTCTTTTGGTCCAACAAACTCCCCCTGAACCAATGCAGCCAAAACCTCTAACTTATTTAAACTCCCACTTATTGATGGCAAAAATGTTGGTCTTTTTCCTTCTTGATCAGTAGAGAAGATGACCCATGTACGCTCCGGCCTGGGAAGAACCTCAAATATTTGTTTGGCAGAGTATGAATGGGAACTCTGTTTTGGGGAACTGGACACAGAGTTGTTATCCCATTCATGAGATTCACTTCCCCATAATGAGTCTGTATGACTCACGGACATAGGCCTCAAGGAGAACAATTTGTTCCTCTTGAGAGAGTTCTTCAGCTCCTCCTTCGAAGAAGAACTCTGGACCATAGTACTCTGATAAGTACTTCATGGTCCTGCCATTCTTCAGCTCCACCGTAGTTACCTCCCTGTATACAAATTCATCCGGATGGTTGCCTTCAAGGAGTAACTGGAGCTCATTCTTTTGGATGTCTTCAAGCTTTTTGTATAACAACCCCTTCTTAATCATCTTGTTTTCTAGTAAGGCTTGAGGTGTCTTCTTTGCTTGGTGAGCTTTCTTGAATTCATCAATGATTTCCCAGGGTGAGACTACAACGGCCAACATGATGGTAGATTCTATTGTTTTTCGTACTTGGCCGTTGTATCTGTGTGGGATAGTTCTTTTATGGATTCTAGAACTCACCCTGGGGTCTGGCCATACTCTCACTCTCTCCCTCTGATACTGAAAGGTGTGTCTGAGAGTGTACAGCTTGAGCATGCCCTTTCATGGCTTGAATAGATGATGACTGAGGAAATTCCTTGTCAACCATCTTCAACAGTTGCTCATCGTGCTGTTTCTGCTGTTCTTCTTCTTCTATTTTGACTCTGACCATTTCCCTTTGAGAGTCGGGTGTGATCATGGATTGACTCTGGGGCTTGGTAGCTTCAGAACAGCAGAGAGTGGCAGACTATCATCTTCATCCTCTTCTTCTACTTCTTCTAGCCTCAACACCCTTCTCTTCTTCTTCTTGGGTGCATCATCGGCTGTTGGTTTAGAGGGTGAGGGAATTGGTTTGTGGGTTGTGGTTTTGGTAGTTTTGATGTGGGAATGTTGACAGGCTGTTCTAGCATTTGGATGTGAGTTTGGCTTTTGACTGTTTGGCTAGTTCAGTCCTGCTCCCAGCACCAGCTTCATTTAAAACTTCAACAATTAAACCTTTTTATATTCTTCAGACGAACAGATCTTGGTGGTTATTGCCAAGATACTGTCCCTGGACCAAGCTTTGATCTCGATCAATGATCTTCCAAGATTTTTGCTATAAATCTGATCATGATCTCCAGCCTTTCTCTTTCTGACACATCATAACTTGACCATCTTGATTGGATTTCTTCAATCTCTAGTCTTCTGATCTCAGAATCAAGTTTTTCAGTGTCATGGCCTTGCCTAAACAACTGATCAATGATGTTATCCATTGATCTGCTGTGTTCGGCATCAGCCTCTTTCACCATCAGCTCCAAGGCTTTCTCTTTTTCATCCTTCTTCTTTTTCTTGTATGTGACATGAAAGTCTTTTGAACTTTCAGTCACTTTCTCCATGGTAGCCTCCTCCTTCTCTTTTTCCTTCTCTTTCTCAGTCTCCTCAACCAACTCCTCAGTTTCGACTACTGTCTCTTCTGTTTCTTCTCCTTCTCTTTCCTCTTTCTTTTACCTTTCACTGCTGAACTCTCCCCCTTTTGGGTGCATTGGTTGCAGGGAATTGAGTAGCAGAAAGTTGTTTGCTCAGAACATTCTCCACCATGGGTTGTAAGACAGAAGAAAGTCTCTCATCAACAGTTTTGATCACCATTCAGTTAGCTGTGGGGTGATGAGAGATAGGGGATTTTGAAGGATAGCAGCCAGTTGCTCAGGGGGGTTCTGTCCCTGAGGAATGGTGCCAGAAACAGAGGCAGGTGGCTGAGATTTTGTGAGTGGTTGTGTGTTTAGGAACCTTCAGAGGAAGGTGCCATCTGTGGGTTGATGTGGTGGCAGATGGTCTTACTCCTTGAGAGAGTTGGTCAAGTAGGTTTTGCAGTCTACTGACTTCCTCCTCTAGGATCGTGTTCTGGGCAAGAACATCATAGAAGAAGCCCAGGTCATCATCAGCATATGCTGAATCACCTGACCTCCTGCTTGTAGCAGGATATACATGCTCTGGGTGTAGACCAGATGTAGCATGTGCCCCTTTGTCTTGGAACTGGGGACTTCCAGCCTCAGGACGTTGTCCTTCATCGGCTGTTGCCTCTGGTGAGGTCTTAGTTATGTTACCACCTCAGTCTGATCATTTGCTGATTCAGAAGAGTTGGCAGCCTCACCAGAAGTTCTTATCTCCATATCAACACCAGGAGATAGAACAGTTAAACCCCTGTGCTGTGGGTTCTCAGGTGCACTGTATTCCTCCCCCTCAATTGTAGAGGTATTCCCAGTGGTAAGTGGTTTCTGGGGAGGGGGTGAGGAGTGCAATTGAGTCAGCACTTGTGCAACTATTAAAGTTGGGCTGTGAGGGGCGGTTGTTGGGGTACAGGGGAAAGCAGTGTGCACCTGGGGTGATGGTGCTCTTCAATGGCAATCTCCTCAAGTGAGGAAGATCCCAGATAAGTAGGTGCCCCTTGGGTTGCTGCAGGTTCCTGTTGAGAGGAAGCCTGAGCGGCTGTGGCTGGAGGAGTCATTGTATCCACTAGGGGGTTTGGACTAGTGGATATATCCTGCGTTTGTTGTGCAGGAGCATCCTCAGGGGACTCAATTCCCTGAGTAGCCATTTTGGGTTTCTTTTTGGTGGGTTTGGTGGGGACATTGGATTTGGAGGTGGTGGCTGTGGGTTCCAGCTGCGTGGGTTTTCGCAGCTTGGCAGCCAGTTTGAGTGTCCGGTCGGAGTTGTGCCGGGAGTATACTTCTGGCAAAACAGCCGTAGCAGGGACTCCCACCAACAAGTCCCTCAGCATTAAGCTGGTCTATTATAATGGCCATTATGAACCGTGGATAGAGTATCCAACGGTTGGCAGTTAGTTTTTGAGCCATATCTTTGAGCTCTGAAAATATTAATTCGGAAAAGTTCAGTGGTTGTTGCTCAAGGATAGAATACAATACCTGCTGCCATTTGGTGGACATTTGATCCCAAGACGATGTCTTAGGGGCCAAACATACATTGACCATGTGAAAGATCAGGCGCTC
Source organism: Flaveria trinervia (assembly GCA_025506515.1). Classification (NCBI taxonomy): domain Eukaryota; kingdom Viridiplantae; phylum Streptophyta; class Magnoliopsida; order Asterales; family Asteraceae; genus Flaveria; species Flaveria trinervia. Next base: position 90,226 of record JACCIX010000753.1, on the reverse strand, counting down.
AGCGTCATTGAAGTTTTCTTCATAATGTTGTGGCACTGAGATCACCTTGATATCCATGCTGAGCAAATGATAGATCTATGGTGCCCTTCGGATATCCAGCAGGAGAGGTAGCATCACTCAGGTGAAGAATTTTTCGGATTGTTGCAGGAGTAATCACTACTTCTTTGTTGTTACTACAGACCGGAGGGATCGTGTGTTGCTCTCCTCAGTAGTAACATAACGTTCATCCAAAATTGGTTCAAGGATTCGGCATGTAAAACGGGGTTCAGAAGGAATGCCTTGTTGTATGGGGACTGAACCATAAGATCGATAGCATTATCGAACTTAGTCCAGATCGGCGATTTTGTAAGGTAGGCAACACAGTTGTGTCGCGGTTTAATTTGCAAAGACGCCATGGAAATTTGTTGGAGAGGAACGTTAGGTTTGAAGAAGATGAAGTATGGAGAGCTCAGGTTAAGGGTATTTATAGGGTACGGGTGAGGAAACGACTGAAGGATGTGGTGTTAGTCATCAGTAGTTTTAAACGACCGTTGACATGGTATTATCCTTTCAGACGTTGAAACAGCTGAAGTCGCGGTGTTAGGCATCAGTAGTTTAGAAAACTACTGAAGACCGTGGTTTTGACTTCAGGTGATTGAAACAACTGAGGACATGGTGTTTGTCATCAGTAGTTATGAAACTACTGAAGACAGTGGTTTTGTCATCAGCTGTTGTAAACAACTGAAGACTTGGTATTAGTCATCAGTAGTTATAAAACTACTGAAGACGTGGTTTTGCTTCAGTTGTTTAAAATGAAACAGCAGTGGTACAAACGACTGAGGAGAAAGTTCTCTCAGCTGTTTTCGTCAATTCTTAGCTTTTCAGCTGTTTCAAACTGTCCTCAACACATTCATCAGTCTTTATGGCTGATTTCAGTTGTTTCATAGGACATCAGTACTTATCTGTTTTAACTGATTTCAGTAGTTATGACTGCATCAGTAGTTGTAACTACTTCAGTAGTTTAGAAGATGAAGTACTTCAGTACTTGTGAGAACTTTTAGCCTTCAGTAGTTATAAAACTACTGAGGTTAAAAGAGCTCATCAGTACTTATATGTGACAGGCACTCATGATCATCAATATGAATTACTGAGATCATCAGTAGTTGTCACCTATTCTAGCTGCAGCATACCAAGCCTTAACACCAGGTTTTGGAAAGTTGAACTATCCAAAGGCTTAGTAAAAATGTCTGCAAGCTCATCAGCACTGGGCACAAACTTAGGATCAATCAGACCTTTTTCAAAACAGTCTCTTATAAAATGGTGTCTGATCTCTATATGTTTGGTCCTAGAGTGCTGGACTGGATTTTTGACAATGCAAAGAGCTGAAGCACTATCCATTAACAATGGAGTCTTAGTCTCTGTAATGCCATAATCCAAAAGTTGGTTTTGAAGCCAGAGTACCTGAGATGTACAGCTTGCAGCAGCAATGTACTCTGCTTCCGCAGTGGATGTAGCAACTGAGGTCTGTTTCTTGCTCTGCCAAGAAATCAAGCAGTTGCCTAGGAATTGGCATCCACCAGAAGTTGATTTCCTGGTCAACTTACACCCTGCATAGTCACTGTCAGAAAAAGCAACTAATTTACCAGAATGGTTGGTAGAATACCATAAACCTAGAGATGGAGTGCCTTGCAGATATCTAAAGATCCTCTTGACTGCAATCAGATGAGACTCTTTAGGTGCAGCCTGAAATCTAGCACAAACACATGTAGCAAACATAATATCTGGTCTAGAAGCTGTTAAATACATCAAGGACCCAATCATACATCTGTAAAGTGTTTCATCAACCACTTTACCTTTCTGATCTAAGTCCAGTTGTGTGGTGCTGCTCATGGGAGTAGAACAGGGCTTACAGTTTTGTAAATCAAACTTTTGCAAAAGATCTTTTGTATATTTGGATTGATGAATAAAAATTCCATCAGCCTTTTGTTTGATTTGCACCCCAGAAGAACTGTAATTCTCCCATGGCACTCATTTCAAACTTCTGTTGCATCAACTTTGTAAAGGCATCACACAACTTTGGATCAGAGGATGCAAAAATAATATCATCTACATAAATTTGAACAAGTAGATTATGCTGCCCAGCTTTCTTAATAAATAAAGTCTTGTCTATGGAGCCTCTAGTGAAATTGTTTTCCAGAAGAAAGTTTGATAATGTCTCATACCAGGCTCTGGGAGCTTGTTTTAACCCATAAAGAGCTTTATCAAGCTTATACACCCAATTAGGATGTTGTTGTCCTCAAAGCCTGGAGGTTGACATACATAAACCTCTTCTTTAACTTTTCCATACAAAAATGCACTTTTGACATCCATTTGAAAGACTTTAAGTTTTTGATAAGCAGCATAAGCTAAAAACAATCGAATTGCTTCCAGTCTGGCTACAGGGGCAAAGGTTTCATCATAATCAATACCTTCTTCTTGTGCAAACCCCTGAACAACCAGTCTGGCCTTGTTCTTAACAATAAGCCCATTTTCATCAGTTTTGTTCCTAAACACCCATTTAGTGCCTATTGCACACTTACCTGGAGGTAGAGGAACCAGTTCCCACACTTGCTGTTTCTTGAACTGAAGAAGCTCAAGCTGCATGGCATCAACCCATCCATTGTCCTTTAAAGCAATGTGATAATTCTTTGGCTCTTGCTGACTGATGAAGAGAGCATAGAAGCAGAAGTTTGACAATTGACTTCTTGTTGATACTCCAGCAGTGATATCACCAATGATTTGAGACATGGGGTGATTCTTCAGATCTTGATACACAATGAGATCTGTGCAAGTGTTTGTAGCCGGTTCAGCAGCAACAGATGGTGATGGTGAATCATTTCCTTGAAACCAATCAGTGGATGGTAATTCAAAGGAAGTTGAATTCGAAGAAATCTCATCAGCATTTGTTGTGGATGGTGCTACTGGCGCTACAGGAACATCAGGTCTAGTTGAATCAGGCAGCTGATCACTAAACCTGAAGAGGTGAGTACTGCAATCATCATCATCATCAGCAGTACCACCAGGTGGTGAACTGTTGACAGGAGCAACAGCAGGAGTTTGATAAGGAACATATTGCAGTATGTCCAGATCAAATAACTCCACAGGACTTTGTGGAATCTTGTCCTTTGGAGATTCATTAAACTTAACATGTAGAGTTTCTTCAACCATCTTTGTTCTGCAGTTGAAGACTCTGTATGCTTTGCAAGTAGATGAATAACCAACAAAGTATCCTGCATCCACCTTAGGATCAAATTTGTGGAGTTGATCCTTTGTGTTGAGAATAAAACAGGGACACCCAAATGCTTTGAAAAATGAAATCAGTGGAGCCAAATGATGGAGAACTTCATATGGAGTCTTCATCAACCTCTGATTTACTAAAACTCTATTTTGCACATAACAAGCTGTGTTGACAGCTTCGGCCCAAAAGGTCAATGGCAAACCTGAGTCAGCCAGCATGGACCTTGCAGCTTCAATGAGGGTCCTGTTCTTTCTCTCCACTACTCCATTTTGTTCCGGAGTCCTTGGAATGCTGAACTGCCTTTTGATTCCCTTTGAGAGATAGAAGTCATCAAGTGTATGATTTCTGAACTCAGTTCCATTATCACTCCTAATACACTTGACTGGAAGGGAATACTGCTTCTCAATGTACAGCACAAAGTGGATAATCTTCTGAGCAGCCTCATCCTTTGAATGTAGAAAGAAAGTCCATACAAATCTGGAGTAATCATCCACAATTACCAGACAGTATTTCTTCTTTGCCATGCTCATTACTCTCACAGGACCAAATAGATCCATATGCAGTAATTGCAAGCAGGCAGTGGACTTGGACACTTCAATAGGAGGAAATGAGACCTTGTGCTGTTTTCCTTTTAAACAAGCAGTGCAAGTTTCATCACAGTGGAACTCCTTTATTGGTAAGCCTCTGACTAAACTATTGTGGCTAAGCTGATTCATGTTTTTGAGATTAACATGACCAAGCCTCCTGTGCCATAGTTTAGATTCTTGAAAAGAGGCTTTGGAAAATAGGCAAGGATTGCCTTTGAGATCTATCTTCTTAGAGAGATCTAAGGCATACACTCTTCCTGTCCTGTTGGCTTTCAGGAGAGTGTGATCATCCAACACCTTGTCAATCAAGGGCAAAACTTTGGATGACAGAATCCTACAGTTTTGACTTGTGAAAAGGGCAACATGGCCTTTATCACACATTTGACTGACACTCAAGAGGTTGTACTTGAGATTTTCCACATGATTAACATCATCAAATTTGATTTCTCCATTGGAGACAAAGCCCTTACCGATGATGTAACCCCTAGCATCATTGCCAAAAGAGACAAATCCCTTCTTTCCTTGAGAGTAGTCATGAAGAAGAGAGATGTTCCCAGTCATGTGCATGGATCCCCCACTGTCTACATACCAGATGCTATTTTGGCATGTTGAAGAACCCTGCAATAATAAACAATCAGTTAGTTTTAGAGACCAAACCTTTTTGGTTTTGGGCCTGGTCTCATCAATAGATGGTAAACTAGCATGTTTATTTGTAACAACAGCCTGAGAGGAAGAAGATGGTGCAGAAGAGGAGTCCTTTGGCTTAGACCTCCTTTTCTGTGGTTTCAACATAGGAGAATCTAGTTGGTTAACTCTACCCAACAGATGTTGTACCATCATCACCAGCTGTGTCTGATTTTGTGATAAAGCTTTCAGCTCATCAGACACATTGCTAGTGGAGTTAGATAAGGTCCTATGTTGCACCTTCTCTTTTGAGCACCCTCAGCTGTCACCTGTTTAACTCCTTCCTTTTTGGATTGCTTTAAGGACTTAAGGGTTACAGGATTTGATGTTGCTGATACAAATGTGGTCTCAAACTCAGTTTTCATTTTTACCATTTTCTCATTTCTTTCTTCCTTTTGTTTGAGTTTGGAACCTCTTTTGTACCAACAATCATCTGTAAGATGATTGAACAAACCACATACTTCACATGGTTTCTTCTTCATCTTAGGTTGATCATCAACTAAAGATGGTGAAGCAACAGAAGACTTGTTCTTCAATGCTTTGGAAGCATTGGTTGCTTTCTTGACAGCATCTTTAGTAGTCTTCAAACTCTTTCTACTGCCAGTTTTCTTCTCTTCAGTACTGACAGCAGTTGAAGTTTGAACTTCAGGAGTTGAATCCTGCTCTCCAGTCCTTTCAGGACCTTCAGGATTGACTCCTGAGTTGATCAACTTATTGATCATGTGAATGTCAGCATTTGGACCATCAACATCAGCTGATAGGTTCAAAGAGGACTTGATACTGACTGCTACTTCTGATTGTGCTGTATCAGAAGGTAGATCACATGACTTGATGGATTGGTTATCACTCTCACCATCAGATTCTACCTCTGCTCTTGGGGTAAAATCTGTAGGTGGAGCAGTGTGATTGTAACCAATTCCAAACTTCACATTTGAAGCAGATTGCTTACTAAGAAGCATTTCAAAACCTTTGCATGATTGTACCCATCTATCACACTCGACCTGGGTAACTGCAAGGGTTTCTTTGATCTTTGTACTTCTCTAAAAGTACATCTTCTCTAGCCTTATCATCAATTATTTTGCAATTCAGTTTATAACCTCATCATTTTTATCTTTGAGCACAAACTCAAACTCAGCTTTGTTTTTGGAAATTTCTTGTTCTAGCTCAATGTTCTTATTAATAAAGCTACATTTGCTTCTCTAATGGAAGCAAATGCTGCTATGCATTGTTCAGAACATAATTTGGCTTTTGCCTCAGAGGATACCTGTGATACCTGAGGTGTAGAGGCATTGGAAGATGAAGTATCAGCAGACTCCAAAGCCATAAGAGCTAGATTCCCAAAAGGACTGTCACCACCATGTTGACCAGCACCTGAGAACAGTTGATCATGACCAGACAAGTCATCTGGTAAACTGCTCCAGTCAACAACTCCTGGGGTGAAGAAGCTGTGTTGTTGAGATGAAGGTTGTTGATGAGATAGGGAAGGCTGAGGTTCTGGTAATGCATGAGGTTGTGGTGTCATAGGAACTTGAACTTGACTTGACTGTGGCATGTAATAACAAGGGTACTGATAAGGCATTTGACCCTGAGGAACAAAATATGCCGGAGATTGTTGTTGAGGATGATGACTAGATGTGACAGGATGTTGCCCTCTGTTTTGTTGACTGTTGCCAGGAAAAGTCACAAAGGGTGCAGTAGAGTTTGATCCAGTTGATCTACACTCTCTTGCAAAGTGTCCAAGCCGTTGGCATTTGTGACACCTCAACTTGCTCTTGTCAAAACCAACTTTGGTTTTGCCAGAGAGTCCTGGGAATTTTCTTCCAGTTCTTTTGTAGAACTTCTGAGATCTGATATTTATCAAGGCCATTTGGCTCAAAATATCCATCTCTTCTAAGTCATCATCAGCAATCCCCTTGAGATCATCCATAATGAAACATAAATTGTCATTATTACCACCAGTAAACTGACCATCAACACTTACAAATGCAGAATTAGAAGTGCTCGAAGAGAAATTAATATGCTCATCATACTGGCATTCAGATGCAGCATATTCTGACTCATGACCCACCAAGGCAGTGTTGCCTTGAATAAAGTCTTCAGTGAGCTTTCCAGATGAAGACAGCTTTCTCTTCTGTTCTATCTCTCTCTCAAAAGTGAGCAATTTCCCAAGTTGGGTGAGAGATAGTTTGTCCAAACTTGCACTGGAGCGTAGGACAATAGTATATGTGTCCCATCTCTCAGGCAGTGATCTGAGAAATCTGTTATTCATCTGAATATTGGTGTATTCAAGTTTGACCATTTTTAGTTCAGAGATCAAACAAGAAAACCGCTCATATTGTTGAGTCAGTGTCTCACCCTTTCTATGAGAATGTCTCATATTGTTGGGCAAGAATTTCTCTATTATTTGCCAAGACCTCATCTGTTCCTCCAAATTGTTCTTTCAAAGCAATCCAGAGGTCATGGGCAGTTTCATGATGCATTAGCCCAGAATAGATTTCATTGGGCAAAGCCATGGCCAGAATTCCATGGGCTTTTGCATCAATCTCAAGCAACTTTTTATCCTCATCTGAGTATTGCTCCCTCCTCTTCGGAACCATTTGATTGGTTTCCGGGTTATTCACCATAGGCTTGTGTGGACCATGTACCACTGATGTCCAACACCCTGCGCTGTTAACAGACAGGTGATGGAGCATACGTCTTTGCCATATGTTATACTCATTCCTAACCAGCATAGGAGGCTTGGTTGAGGAACCAGTATTGTGAGGATCATTGGAGGGAGTGGTCATTTTCAGTTCAAAAACAGTTTAGTTCAAGTTTTAAAAAGTTTTAGACAAACCACAACAAACTCAATGAGAACCAAGAATAAGATCTCAGGATGAATGAGCAGAAATACAGAAAATTCAATCTCTATAACCGTTTCTTGCAAAAACAAAAGCTAATTCAATCAAACTTGGATCTTGAATAGCAGTTTCAATGATCAATTATTAGATCGATCAATGATTAACCTGCTCTGATACCATTTGACAGGATCAGTGATCACAAGTTTGATGTTTATCAGAATGTAAAGCAGGAATACACAAACGAATTAGACAAATTGTAGCAAGCAAACAATATTGTAAGCGTTAAGATCGCATACGGTTATAGGGAGAGAATATGAATTTCTGATTTCTAGGAATGTTTATAGATGGAGAATATTTCTAATCAAATCAATCACATTCCATTCAATTGCTCATATCACTCAATGATTACAATGGGTTGTCACTCCTTATATAGAGTGCAACAGTCACTGCTGTTATCACGGAAAGTGACAACTGGCAGATCCAATACAGAAATAACTAAATCTTAACAAACTACTGAAATGTTCACAACTACTGAGAACATATCAGCAGTTAAGTACAAAATATAAAACTACTGAAACTACAACGACTGAAGAACAAGCTCTTCAGTCGTTTTACAAAACTACTGAAACATAAAACATAAAACTACTGATATCACAACTACTGAAGAAGTACTCTTCAGCAGTTGTGACAAACTACTGAGGCTTCAGTACTTGGTCTTCAGACTTTGACCTTCAGGCGTTTCATCAGCTGATGACTTCAGTAGATATCATCAGCTGATGTCTTCAGTCTTTGTCTTCAGACTTTGTACATCAGTTGTTGATCTTCAGTACTTGTGAACTCTTCAGCTGTTGTACTTCAGTACTTTGGTCTTTCAGCTTCAGCACTTGTGTTCTTCAGCTGTTGTACTTCAGCACTTTGGTTCTTCAGCTGTTAAGGTCTTCAGCACTTGATCTTCAGCTGTTAAGTCTTCAGCACTTGTCAAACTACTGATGAGGCTTTCAGCAGTTGTTGTGATACCGTGTGGGACTTAGAGATTTTCTGATCTTGGCTCATTGGTTCTTTTGGTCCAACATATCAACCTATATGAAACCTTACAACCTTCCCTTAGGCTGATACTACTAAAACATTTTGATGAATTCAGATATTTATAGTCCTCATTACGTAATGACCATACCTTTCTTCATAAGATGGTCAGGATCATCAGACTCTGAAAATGTCTTCCCTCTCAAAGTGATAATGTAAGGCAAATTTAAACTGATGAGAATCTAGTACGAGCAATTCCAAAGAGATTGTGACAAGCTTTAGCAACAAAGAAAGTGATCCGCTACAAGGTTTGAGTTGACCAATGCTCATGCCAGAAGAAAGAGAGCTAATAGGCTTTAAAAACAAGTTGTATCAAGTCCACCCATTTGAAGGAATTCAACAAGACAGCCCACATGGATAAATCATCTTATGGTGTTGGGCTGAATTCTTGCTTATGACTAAGTGATGTACGAGGCTCATTTTAAAATCAAGACAAAGAATTTTTGGTTCTTATTATAATAGGGATTAATATGGGAAGTGTCCTAAAGTCTTTAGTCTATTTTGTTTTTTAATCATAATAAGAGATTTAATGGGAAATCCTAAGTCTTTAGTCTTTAAGTTGATTGAAAGACTTCAATTTGTTTTACTTTTGATTGGAAGTCTTTAAACAGTAATAAGTATTGGGTCTAGTATTCTCTATAAGGGGCTTTTGCAAGCATTGTAAACATACCATTATCAAATAAATATATGGTGAGGTTTTCTTCCATTCGCTTGTAGTTCTCTTGATTGAACTAGTTTGAGTCTTGCAAGACTAATTATGATGTAATTCTCCCTTGGCTTATCAACTTTGTCCCTTCCATTAAGTTGTGGCACCACCACTCAATCGACTTGCTTTCTAGTAAGGAGTGATTTTCTGGAAGATTGTGTTTCTATCTTATAACTTCAATGGCTTATTTTCTTTGTAATTTAAAGGTGTTGAATTTTGTATATTCGTCATTCTTGGGTTCAAGAATAAGAGGTTTGGTTGGGAAAGAGGACTAGATCAATACAAGGACGGTTCTACAAAAATATCTGAATTTTCCTTGGAAAATCATATAAGTTGGTATCAAAGCCAACATCCTTGTTTGATCATATCATTCTTTTTATCTTATTTATGTTGATTTCCTACAAATAAAGAATTTATCTCTTTATCACGTTTCCCATCTTTTGTTCTATCTTTCATATTACTTTGGTTTCATTTTGAGTTAATTCATTCCCTAATTTTAATCAATCGATACTGTCGGTTTAAAAAACTATATATATAGTTGAAAAAATAATAGCTGAAAAAAAAATAGCTCAAGAAAATAGCTGAAAAAAACAAAAACAAAACGTTAAAAACTATATATATATTAAAAATTCCAGAAACGACAAGAGTTGGTGATAATTTGAAAGTACTTGTTTCTCCATTTTAAGTTTTGATTTATCCATTTGAAGTCCTTAGTTCTACGTTCATATCTTAAGCCTTTTTCTCCTTTTTATCCAATCACTTGTTCGTTTCTGTTGCACCCTGAAAGGATCATACATGCCAACTCAATGGGTGATTTAATGATTGCTCTGTTGGAATCCATTAAGTCCAAGAAGAAATGCGGATGAAGATTATGCTAAAGAAAAGAAAAGGTTATCTTCCGCATTTGTCAATGCGGAAGACAAAAAGCAAATACGGACACGTATTTGCTCTTCCGCATTGACAAATGCCGAAGACTAAAAGTTAATGCGGACAAAACTTTGCTCATTCGCAATTGACAAATGCGGATGACCGAACAAATGCGCATAAGTATTTGTTCATCAGCATTGACCAATGCGGATGACCCATACTAATGCGGATGACCAACATACTAATGCAGATAATCAAGTGAAGAAATGCTGATCAAGTTAACTCATCCGCATTTGTTAATACGGATGAACAAGCAAAGATACGGATGAAGACTTAGACTAGTTATGATGTAATAGTTCAGGGGTATTTTAGTCATTTTGTAAAAGGCATCTTGTCTGCCTATAAATAGAATATATTACCTTGTACTTGAGGTGACGGCAGATAGATAGAGAATTTTTTGGTGTAATTATTCTTTGTCATTCATCTACTTTCATATATACAATACAAAAGCATTTATGAGTAATTTTCTTGCATTTAATGTTCTTTAATTGTTTGTTTCTGCCATTCAATCACTGACTTGATTACCATATTCGATTCACAGTAAGAATCTCACTCTTACTCAACCCTAGTCAATTGGTATCAAAGCTTTGGTGATTTTCTTTCAGATTTGCGTAAGAATTGAATAGAATTTGATTGATCTGGTAATCAAGTTGCTAACAGAGTATATCAACATCTCTACTTAGTAAACTACAGAAAATACCCCTATCACACTCTCTCTGACCAAAATATTCACAACAACAAGAAACTTTATACAATCACAGATGTGTTCTGAAATCTGCTTGAACTATTTGTACTAGTTGGACTAATCAATCCTAAAAATCATCTAAATATTTATTATACCAGTTAAACACTTAGTTAAAATGGATTCTAACAGCTACTCAAAACTTGGTCATACACCTAAACCTCCTATGCTTAAACATAAATCTGAGTTTAAACAGTGGAAAATCAGGTTTAGGAATTACATAACACGTGTAGATCCTGATTTCTGGATTTCAATATGCAATGGGCCACACATCCCTGTCACTCTGTCTGCAGATCAAGCTACAATTTACAGAACTGTTAGAATACCCATTGAAGATCTAACTCTAGATGACGAAGACTACAAGAAAATCAAGATTGACCTCAAAGCCTACTCAATTTGACTTAAGCACTCAAGATGAATGTGCTGAAAAGATTGGAGAAGTATGGAACTGTAAAAGCTGTGTGGGATGCACTCAAAATCATGTGTGAAGGAAGCAATGAGGTGCTGAAATCAACAAGGATAAGCTTGTTAATCAGTATGAAACATTCCACCACACCAAGGGAGAATCAATATCTAAATAACTGCACATATTTGTATAGTTAGTAAATGACTTGGAAATCACGGGAATCACTTACAAGATTAAGAATTAAACAATAAAATGCTTCACAGTCTCCCTGGAAGCTAGAAACAGAATGTAACCATGCTGAAAAATACTCTTGATCTTGAGAGTACTACTTTAGACATCATGATAGCCAAAATTGAAGCTTTAGAACTTGATGAAAGAAGCAAAAATCTTGGTGGACCAAGAGTGATTGAGACCTACAAATTTCCATAAGAATCTCATTCTGTGGAAAATGCCTTCATCACTAGGAGGATGACTTCATTTCATGAAGAGATCAAGTGAACAACACTGGATTCATTGCAAATCAACCAATCAATCATCCATCTACATCTTTTCAAACAACCAGAGTCACTGCTGCTCCTTAAACTTCGAGAGTCACTGCTGCTCCTCAAACTTCCACAGTCACTGCTGCTCCTCAAACTTCCAGAGTCACTGTTGTTCCTCAAACAACTCCTAAAGACTCAAGATCAAAAGAACAAAAGACAACTTACAATGCCTTTATTGCAAGCTTTGAAGCCTACTTGGGAGGAAGACTCACTTCTGCTTATCTAATTCAGGAAGATTGGAGGAAATTGATCCTGATGAGGTAGAGGAAATGGATCTACAATGGCAAATGGCCATGATTGCCATGAGAGCCAAGAAATTATTCAGAAAAGGAAAAAAGCTGAGCCTAAATGAAAATACAAAACTTGGATATGATAAATCCAAGGTGAAATGCTTCAACTGTGGCATGGCTGGCCACTACTCAAGAGAGTGCAATGCCCCCAAGAGAAACAACTATCAAAGGAACTCTCAAGGCCAGTCATCCTCAAAGCCTAATTCAAGCTTTCACTCTAACAACCAACAACTACAGTATCATCAACACTAATCATATAAGAATCCACCCCAACTGACAAATCAAGCTCATGGAAGCAGTCAGTCTTCTGCCAGTGCCCTAGTGATAAAGCAAGATGGAGTATGTGATTGGAGTGTGTATGCACAGGAAGTCAAGCCTCAATTTCAAAATCATGCTCTTATGGCTCACATCAATGATGGACCTTCTACAATGCCTATTGAGGTAAAATCTAACCTTTTTAGCACAAAATGCATTAATGAATTGCAAGGTTATAGGGAGCATAACCATAAACTGGCTGATAAAATCAAAGAAGAAAAGGTAAAGTCAGAGATGATGAAGAGAGAAATAAAAAACTTTGAAATCAAAAATAAATCTCTTATCTCTGACATAGAAAAACTACATGGTGAGAAGTACACTCTTGCAGCTGAGAATGAAGTACTTACTAAAAAGTTAGCTCAATCTAAGGCTCAACAATCTATGACAGAAATGAAACTTGAAAAGTTTCAAATGTCTTTAGTCAAGCTGCAAGAGATGCTTGATTTTCAAAAGGGTCCAAAGGACATGTTAGGGATTGGGTATAATTCATGTCCTCCACCATACAACGACAACTACATTGTCATGCCTGAATCTGTCTCACTCACTGAAGCAATTGAAACTAAACCTATGGAACCTAAATCTATAGTAAAACAGGTCATCAATCCTCAAAACAAACCTGATGTATATATTGAAACAAATGAGGATAAAATCAAGTTAGGTTGTAACACCCGGTTATTTTTTTAAGAAAGATAGGAAATGAATAATAAAAGAAGGAAATGCAATTAAACCCAAGTTGAGGGGTTAAAAATGTAAAAGAAGGATAAAAGTACAAAAGTTGATGTAAAGGTGGGCATGGCCGCCCACCCTCACTCACATTACCTTTTCACTCCGGTTAGAGAGAGAGAGAGAGAGCAGAAACTATGGATTGAAGGAGAAAAAGAATTGGCTTAATTCAAGGAAAGAATTCATGTTTTTTTAAGTGTTTGTGTTGGGTTTTGGTGTCGGGTGTATGCTTATGTGCTTGTATGTGTTCGTGTGTGTGTGTTGTGGGTTTTTAGGTGTTTGAACTCATTCGCATACAGGTTAGAAGGAAGATATGCCCAAAGTTGCACAAGGTGAGTTTCTAGACCTTGATTTCTACTTGTTTTAAACTCTTTTGGGATGAAAATGTATTAAAACTGTTTTACCATGTTTATGTATGTATACCGTATGTATTATGCATGTTGGATGATGATTCTTATATGCTTATAGGTTGCTCCTGTTTAGATAGCCTTGGTAAGATTAGAACAGATGGGTTTGATGATCGAGTTTGAAAACATCCAAGAAACATGTGGTACAGAAGGTTCATGCGCCTAGATAAGGCTCATGCGTCTGGTAATGCCTAAGATTTATTTAAGTGTAATTCATGCATGGGAACAGTGTTCCATGCACCAAGAAATATTAGTCGGATGACTAAGTGTAGGGCCATGCGCCCCAATAGTGCCCATGCGCCCAAGTGGCCCATGCGCCTAAGCGTCCATGCGACTGAATGGTCCCTACGCCTAAATTCATGTGCCTGAAAAATACCCATGCGCCTAGAATTGGGGTAGAATTGACTAAGTGTCTAGACGTCTAGGATTCCCATGCGCCTAGGGACTCATACGCCTGGATAGTGCCCATGCGCCTAAAAGTTGCCCTTGCGCCTAAGTGTTCCCCATGCGTCTGCATAGTGCCCATGCGTTTAAGGACTTAGATTATTTTTTGATTTTAGAGGAAAAGTGTAATGTAAGTTGACTTTTTGAAGTCATAAAATGTTGTGATGAGTGAGGTATGATGGGATGTATGATGGTGATTATGTACGATTGTATGGAATGTTCCTTATGATGATATATGTCTATCTTTCTTATGGCTTTACATGTCACGTTAATGAATGAACGAATGAAGTATTATGTAACGGAATGTGAAAGATAATAAAAGAGGAACACGAAGTAAGAATGCATGCATTTTTGAATGACAAATGAACGAAGGAAAGGCTTGCAAGCACATATATGAGGTGAGCAACCCAGTTGTGGCAACAGACTCAAACTCTGTGCTATCCTGAACTTGCCATGAGGTAAGCAACCTTATGGTTGCAACAGACTCGGGTAGTGTGCTATTGCTGAAATTGGCAATTGGGGTGAGCAACCCTATGGTTGCAACATACTCGGATAGCGTGCTATCATTAAAATGGCAATTGGGGTGAGCAAACCTATGGTTGCAACAGACTCGGATAGCGTGCAAATAGTTGTGATTGTTGATGAGGTGAGCGACCCTGTTGTCGCAATAGACTCGAAAGGACGAACATATAAAATGAACGAGGTTAACGAATGTAATGGAAGATAATAATTATATTATCAAAGTGTATGTATGATGTATGATCACAAATGAATGTAAAGCGCAATATCATTTGAAAGAAAGTAAAGAACAGTTTTAACGATTGAAATGTATGTTTTATTATAAAACTAGAACTCACTCAGCGACGCTGACTTATACATTTTCAGTTGGCAGGTAAACGTTGCTAAGGATGGCACGAGGCGGCTACTCAGCTCTTTTGGATGGCATTCTTTTGTTAATGTTTTTGCATTGTAATGCGAACGAATGATGTTTTGAAATGGACGCTTGTATTTACTTGCAAAAGCATTTGTAATGATATGAAGAGTTATTTTTTTATGTTCCCGCTGCACTATTTTCATAAGAAAATTGTAATTATATGTTTTATGTGTAATGAGGATCCAACTGTAAGCGCCCCGGGAACGGGCCTTACTGTTGGGGTTTGTTAGAACAAGATATATAGTTTAACCATTTAAACTTTGTGAAAACGCAGGGGAAACATGCTTTATAACATAGTTTATGAATTGAATATTTCGGGTTTCATCTTGATATTATAAAGTTACAAACAAACACAAGAACAAAGGACCTTTTTTATGTGAATAAGACTAGCTATGTAAACACAAACATACATTATGGACAGCCATAAAGAGGCTGCCATAAACTACCTTTCAGCAGCAAAAGAGTCGAGATTGAAGAGGATATGCTCCATGAAACGACTAAGGCACCAAAGGAGGTCCTCTCAGTTTGCATACCCCAAGCTCTATAGCAAAAAACACCTTTGTTGCTAGGATTTCCACACCAAATCGCAAGAATAGGCTGCTGAAACACCCCCTTTTCAGCCTTGTCTTTCTTCTAAGATAAGAGAAAAAACTACTCTTTCATGTATGAGGGAGAAGAAGAAAATGGGAGAGTGTGTCTAGTCTTACTGGCTGTGATTTTCGAAGGCAATAAAAGACTTGTAATGCCCTTGTGGGCGGCCGAAACCTTCTTTGAAAATAAGTTTCCCGCCCATTTTAAACACACACTTAATAAAGAACTAGTTACATCATAAGTTGCATAATTAACCTCTTAATTATAAAACTTAAACACACTATTATTATTTGATGTTATTTAGCCAACTTAAATAACATTATAAATAATATCCATGAACAAAATATCCATATAAGTTGTTCTTTCTCACATACAATTTATTAGAAAACCCATTATCAAAATTGGTGTAATTATTTAATTGCATGATCATATCATCAATTTAAATACATGTTGGTATTTGCTAAGCTTGTTATTGGGTATGACCCGACTTGGATCATGACGTACTAACCACATGACTTAAAGCCATTCAATAACATCATCCCCTTGCACAAGATTGGACGCAAAGAAACCAACAATCTCCCACTTGCACAAGATTCATAGAAGATTAATGCAAGCAGTAAATACCGCCTAACAACGGTTTACTACCCTTAGTACGCATGACTTAAAGCCATTCAATAACATCA
Organism: Flaveria trinervia; assembly: GCA_025506515.1. NCBI lineage: Eukaryota > Viridiplantae > Streptophyta > Magnoliopsida > Asterales > Asteraceae > Flaveria > Flaveria trinervia. The sequence goes on along the minus strand of JACCIX010000753.1, from coordinate 74,066 downwards.
TCCCCTTCAAGTATCCAACTTGAAATGATTTAGGTGAATCAATCATTTATCCTTTTGTTACAGATGTCATGTTAAATCCAAGGGCACACAATGATCATCCCTTGTTGATTTAACTTAATTTGGCCTTAGACATCTTGCTCTCAATGAATAAGAGGAACAAATTCCATCTTGACTACATACGTTTTCACAAACACCTCGTGTTACACCACAACATAGCCTTATGTACAATCCATTATTTCAAGGCAGTGAAGAACTAGCTCAGGTATAACACTTGGTGAATATCAAAACCTAATATGTATCTCAGGTCTGAGGATACCAAATGATATTCGCATTTACTCAAATTTACTTATGATAAATCTTGAAGATTCCATGTAGTAAAATTTGAGATGCGGGTCAGTCCAATATTTGTATCCCACAAATATCTATGTACTTTCGTAGCAACCAATTGCTCTATATTCATTCCTTATGAGTATCCACCAATCCAAATTCATAATAATCTTATCCTCATACTTGTTCCCACAAATATGAAGGACTACACACATTTAGAGTAAAAAAATACCATGGATTAAGCATGCTAAATTGGATCATTCATTGAAATATTATGACCAAATAATTTTACTCAAGAAGTAAGGGAGTTCCAAATATCCAAATACGAAATTACAGATCAAATCCAATCACTAGAATATCGAAGTCCCATGGCACATGTATGACGTTCATGCTTTGCCTTTTCTAGGAGCTTCGTAAGAGAATCCGCAATATTTTGATCTGTGTGAACTTTGCGAATACATATCTTTCCTTTCTCAACTTCATCTCGTATGTAGGTGAATCTCCACTCAATGTGCCTAGTCTTTCAATGAGCACCAGGTTCCTTGATTTGAGCAATCGCACCCTCATTATCATAAAAGATCTCTAGGGGGTCCTGAATAGAAGGGATAACGCCTAGGTCGGCAATGAATTTCTTCAACCATGCAGCTTCTTGAGCTGCCAATGAGGCGGCGACGTATTCAGATTCTGTAGTTGATAAAGCCACCACATCCTGTTTTGAGCTCTCCCAAGAGACAGCTCCTCCATTCAGAATGAAAATGTATCCTGATTGTGATCGTGAATCATCACGATCGGTTTGGAAACTCACATCCGTGTAACCTTTTACAACGAGTTCCTCATCACCAAATCCATATATTAGAAACATATCTTTAGTCCTCCTTCGGTATTTAAGTATGTTCTTAACAGCCATCCAATGACTGCTTTCCAGGATTTTGCTGGTATCGGCTTGTCATGCTTAAGGCGCATGAAACGTCCGGCCGAGTGCATATCATTGCATACATGATGGATCCAATAGCAGATGCGTATGGGATTGCATTGATTTTATCTTGCTCATCCTTTGAGCTTGGACATTGAGTCGTGCTCAATATTGTTCCTCTTTGAATAGGTACCGTACCTTTCTTAGAGTTCTCCATCTTGAACCTTTTCAAGATCTTATCAATGTATGCACTTTTATTTAAACCAATCAACCGCCTTGATCTATCCCTATAGATCTTTATTCCCTGAATATAAGCGGCCTCACCAAGATCCTTGATGGAAAAACAACTTCCAAGCCAAGTTTTTACACCTTCCAAGGTTGGAATGTCATTTCCAAATAGTAGTATGTCATCAACATACAATACTAGGAAAGTGGCGATGCTCCCACTAGCTTTCTTATATACACAAGCTTCATCAGCGTTCTTGATGAAACCACATTTAATTACTTCTTCATCAAAACTGTGATTCCAACTTCTCGATTCTTGTTTCAATCCATAGATTGATTTCTTTAACTTGCATACTTTGTTAGGATGGTTTGGATCGACAAAACCTTCAGGCTGAACCATATAGACATCTTCCTCAAGATATCCATTTAGGAAAGCCGTTTTGACATCCATTTGCCAAATCTCATAATCATAATGAGCAGTTATGGCAAAAAATATCCAAATAGATTTTAGCATTGCAACAGGTGAGAAAGTTTCATCATAGTCAAACCCTTGAGTTTGAGTGAAACCCTTTGCTACAAGTCTAGCATTATAAGTATCTAAGTTTCCATGCATATCGGTTATCTTCTTAAAAACCCACTTACTTCCAATTACTTTGGAGTTAAGAGGTGGTATAACCAAGTCCCATAGTTGATTGTCATACATGGATTGTGTTAGGATCAGTGATCTACGTTTGATTGATTAGAGAGTATAGCAGCGGAATTCTAACAATGAATTAGCCAATTCACAAGAACGAAACGATATTCAATGAAGAACAAAGACGGTTATAGATAGAGAGAATTCTGCAAATATATTTCATTCAATATTCGCTTTCGTGGTAACTGAATGTCACACTTACAATTAGGTCGACACCTCTTATATAAGAGATGTGACGTCTGCTGATGTCACTTGATAGTGACATCTAATAGAATTATTCCAACTGAAACACAACTACTGAAGATGTCAAAACAGGTGACATCTTCTTACAAAAATACTAAGTGTTATCAGTTATTATAACTACTGAAAAACATAAAACTACTGATACTACAATGACTGAAGAACAAGCTCTTCAGTCGTTTTACAAAACTACTGAAAGTAAAAAGACATAAAACTACTGATATCACAACTACTGAAGAAGTACTCTTCAGCTGTTGTGACAAACTACTGAAACTTCAGTACTTGGTCTTCAGACTTGAACTTCAGACGTTTCATCAGCTGATGACTTCAGTAGATATCATCAGCTGATGTCTTCAGTCTTTGTCTTCAGACTTTGTACACCAGTTGTTGATCTTCAGTACTTGTAGACTCTTCAGTTGTTGTACTTCAGTACTTTGGACTTATAATCAGTACTTGTGTTCTTCAGCTGTTCAGCTTCAGCACTTGTGTTCTTCAGCTGTTCAGCTTCAGCACTTGTGTTCTTCAGCTGTTGAACTTCAGCACTTCAGTCTTCAGCTGTTGAAGTCTTCAGCACTTGATCTTCAGCTGTTGGAGTTTTCAGTACTTGTCGAACTGCTGATGAAGCCTTCAGCAGTTGTTGTGATATCGTGTGGGACTTAGAGGTTTTCTGATCTTGGCTCATTGGTTCTTTTGGTCCACAATATCTGGCACACACCCAAACACCAAACATAATGTCAGGCCTACTGGTTGTTAGATACATAAGTGAACCTATCATTGATCGATAGTGAGTCTGGTCCACTGATTTGCCTTCCGGGTCAGGTCCAATCTTCACATTAGTATCCACAGGAGTTCTGATAGACTGACAGTCAGCAAAGTGGAATTTCTTCAACATGGTTTCTATATATTTTGATTGGTTGATGAAGATTCCATCTGCTGTTTTTTGGACTTGCACCCCTATAAAGAAGGTGAGTTCCCCCATAGCACTCATTTGGAACTTTGAATGCATAAGATCTTCAAATTCTTTGTAGAGTTGCTTGTTTGTCGAGCCAAATATAATGTCATCCATGTAGATCTGGACTAACAGCATGTCTTTCCCTCTTATTCTTCTGAAGAGAGTCTGATCAATCTTTCCTCTTTCATACCCATGTTCAGAAGAAAGGATGATAGAGTCTCATACCACTTTCTTGGTGCTTGATGAAGACCATACAGAGCTTTGTCAAGCTTGTAAACTCTTGAGGGAAATCTGGATCTTCAAAGACAGGTGGTTGACTCACATAGACTTCTTCAGCAATCTTTTCATACAGGAAGACACACTTTACATCCATTTTATAAATAGTAAATTTCATGGATGCATAATATGCAAGAAAGATTATGATTGCTTCTAGTCTGGCAACAGGAGCAAACACTTCGTCGTAGTCGATTCCTTCTTCCTGAGTGTATCCATGTGCCACTAGTCTTGCTTTATTTCTGATGACTAACCCTCTATCATCAGTCTTGTTCCTGTATAGCCATCTGGTACCAATAGGGTATTGTCCTTCGGGAAGATCCACCAACTGCCATACTTCTTGCTTCTTGAATTGGAGCAACTTCCTGCATTCCTTCAATCCAACTATTGTCTTGAAGTGCCTCTTTGATGTTTTGGGTATTGTTTGACATAGAAAGCAGAGAACAAATAGATGTTTGCAATACTAGACTTGCTTCTTGTCGCGTTCTATTAAGATCGCCAATAATGGTTTCAACTGGATGATTCTTGTGTATTCTTGTGGTTGGAATGGTGTCACTAGTAATAGTTACATCAAAATTGGGGATATTCAGTTCATTATGGTCAGAGGCACCTTCATCTTGTATTGTTATTGAATTATGAAGATTGTCAACTTCTGTTTCAGTAACTACTATATCTTTAGCAGCACTGTGTTGCTTGCATCATTTGATGTACCTTGAGTTTCTACTGGATGAAAAGCTTATTTTTGATTTCTGATCTCATTTGACAAGTCATCTGTGTGAGATGGTACCAGGCTGGGACCTTCTTCAGAAGAAACACTAAGGTTTTGTGCCAGATGTCTGATGGGATCAGCTTGAAGAGGAACATCTTCAGTCATATTTTCATCAGATGTAGGTGGAATCAATGGATAATTATCTCTTCTTTCTACAGTTGATGAAGTGTCACCTGAATGTATATTCCTGCACCAGACAAGTGAAATTGGTCAAATGATTTAGTAAAAGTGTCAATATCAAACAACTAATCAAGACCATTTGTAGATTTGGGAAATGAATGTTCTTTGAATTGAACATTTGTAGATTCATCAATAATGTTCAGTCTAGGATTGAACACTCTATAAGCCTTTGAGACAGAAAAATAACCTACAAAGAATCCTTCATCAGACTTAGATGAAAATTTTCCTAAATGAACACGGGTGTTTAATATTGAGACTGGACAACTAAATGATTTGAGGAATCCAATAAATGGTTTCCTATGAAAGATCAGTTCATAAGGTATCATGTTACTTTCTTTAACAATCAGAGTTTGATTTTGCACAAAGCACGATGTGTTAACTGCTTCTGCCCAGAAGGCGATTGGCAGTTTAGCATCAGCTAGCATCGTTCTTGCTGCTTCAATCAGTGTTCTATTTCGCCTTTCAGCTACCTCATTTTGTTGAAGAGTTCTAGCTGCATTGAATTGATGAGCAATGCCTTTGGTTGCATAAAAGGAACTCATATTTTCATTTTTGAACTCTGTACCATTATCACTTCTTATTATTTTGACCTTAAGATCAAGTTGATTTTCAGTTTTAGTGATAAATTCTTGAATGATTTGGGATGCTTCGTTTTTATGAAGTAGGAAGAACACCCATGTGAATCGAGAAAAGTCATCAATGATCACTAAACAATACTGTTTCTTTCCCATATTCGTTACATGAGTTGGTCCAAAAAGATCCATGTGAAGTAACTTCAATGGAGTATTGTTAGTGTTCACCAGCTTGGTTTTCTGAGATGATTTATGTTGTTTTCCTTTGAGGCACGCTGAATATTGATCAATAAAATTGAATTCTTTTTTAGGAAGACCAATGACATGGTTTCCATTGACTAACTTGTTCATATTTTTAAAGTTAGTGTGCCCCAAACATCTATGCCAAAGCTGTGACTCATCAAATGATGCTTTAGATAAAAGACATGTTTCTTCCTTAGGTGATACAGAACACAGGTTTAAGACATATGTATTATTCTTCCTCGGAGTCTTTAAGACAACCCATTCTTCAGAAATCTGAAATCCAGGTTTCAGAATGTAGCAGTGAGTGTCTGTAAAGTGAGTGGAATATTTTATGTCGCAGATCTGAGACACACTTAGCAGATTGAAATTTAGTTGTTCACAATAATTCACTCTGTCAAAGCTCAGCATCTCGTTTGTCACAGATCCTTCTCCTGTAATTCTACCACCTTCTGAATCTCCACCAAATGCCATAGTAGTTCCTTGTATGTACTTGAAATCATGAAGGAGGGAACGATCTCCAGTCATGTGTCGGGAGCATCCACTGTCTACGTACCATAGGCTATTAGACCTGTGTGGATGAACCTACAAACAAAAAGAACTAATTAGAATAAGGAACCCAAGCCATGATGGTCTTGGGTTTCCTGTTCCTATTCATGATAGTCACCTCCTGATATTTCCCTTTGAATTGTGATTTGGATGGAGGTGTTCTGGGAGATTTTTGATGATGAATTGGTCGAGTCATCTCATCAACATCTACTGAGGATTCAGATGAATAATGAAATCATTGGTCTCTATTTCTTTGTAAAATTTTAGCCCGAGTTTCATTATCAAAAGTGGTTTTTGCTTAGGAAGGTCAAGTTTGTGTTTCATTGTGAGATGATTTCTTTGACCCTTCCTCAAATCCTTCAAGTTATTCATGTCATTTTTTGATCTAGGTGTCCTAGATTGAGTATTATGAAGATGAGGTCTGACAGAATGCATCACAGTAGATGTTTTTGAGATGGGCTTGTGTTGTGGGATTCTCAACCCCTTCTGATTAAAGTAACAATCAGATGTATTGTGATTGTTCATGTCACAGATTGAATAATACTTGTTGAAGTAGCAATTTTTGGTGGAGTGATTGTTCATATCACAGATAGAACAATATTGATTGAAGAAGCATTTATCTGTCTTTTGATTGAACATGTCACAAATATCACAATACATTTGTTTGTTTCTTGAATCAGATTTATCCTTGTGTGACTCAACTGATACTTTCTTTTCATGAGTCACTTTCTTTTCTTTAGGTGATGAATCAGAATCAGCCCTTTTTGTAGATTGTTTCACAACACTACTTTTGTTCAGTTGTCTGGCCTATTTCTGTTTCTTTAACCTACTTCACACCTCTTTCTCAAACTCGTCAACATGTTCTTTGTTATAGATATCAAACCCAACTCCCTGCCTGAACCTTGATGACTGAGGGTCTGATAAAGTTTTATTTGTTAAACTCAGTTTTACAGTTGGTTTCTTTTTCAGTGAAACCTTTTCTGATTTGCTTGAATTTTGTGGAGATACAATCTCATTATCAGAACTACTCTCAGTAGTGGGTTTCACTGTTTTGATATATTTCTTTTTGCCTTGTAAAACAGATGGTATGAATTTTATAGAAGGTACAATTGCATTTACAGGGCTTGATGGTTTCCTGACACTCACTGTCTTGTCTGAGCACTCTTTGATTTTGATTGGGTGACCTAACTTGATTTTATCCTCATTGGTTTCAAAATAAACATTAGATTTGTTTTGAGGATTTGTCACTTGTTTCACTACTGATTTAGGTTCCATAGTTTTAGGTTCGATTGATTCAGAGAGTGAGACAGAGTCAGGCACGATAGTGTAACTGTCATTGTATGGTGGAGGACATGAGTTATACCCAATCCCTAACATGTCCTTTGGATCCTTTTGTGAATCCAGCATCTCTTACAGCTTGACTGAAGACATTTGAAACTTTTCAAGTTTCACTTCAGTCATAGATTGTTAAGCTTTAGCTTGAGCTAACTTTTTAGTAACTAGCTCATTTTCAGCTGCAAGATTGTATTTCTCACCATGCAATTTTTCTATGTCAAAAATAAGAGATTTGATTTTGATTTCAAAACTTTTTAGTTCTCTCTTCATCATTTCTGACTTCACTTTTTCTTCTTTAATTATATCTGCTAGTTTATGGTTGTGTTCTCTATACTCTTGTAATTCATTTATGCATTTTCACTACAAAGGTTAGTTTTTATCTCAGTAGGCATTAAAGATGTTCCATCATTGATGTGAGCCATAAGAGCATGATTCTGGAATTGAGGCTTGACTTCCTCAGCATACACACTCCAGTCACATATCCCATCTTGTTTGATCACAAGGGCACTGGCAGAAGGCTGACTACTTGTATGGGCTTGATTTGTCAGCTGTGGTTGATTCAGGTATGTTTATTGATGATGAGAATGATGGTACTGTTGTTGTTGATTGTTTGAGTGATAGCTTTAATTGGGCTGTGATGATGATTGACCTGGAGAGTTCCTTCAATAGTTGTTTCTTTTGGGAGCATTGCACTCTCTTGAGAAATGGCCAGTCATGCCACAGTTGAAGCATTTCACCTTGGATTTGTCATATCCAAGTTTTGTGTTCTCATTCAGGCTTAGTTTTCTTCCTTTTCTGAAGAATTTCTTTGCTCTCATGGCAATCATTGCCATTTGCCACTGTAGATCCATCTCCTCAACATCATCAGGATCCATTTCTTCAAAATCTTCCTGAATTAGGTGGGCAGAAGTGAGTCTCCCCTAGATATGCTTCAAAACTTGAAACAAAGGCATTGTAAGTTGCCTTTTGCTCTTCTGATTTCAAGTCTTCTGGAGAGGTTTGAGGAGCAGTGGAGACTTTAGGTGCTTGAGCTGAAGTTGAAGGGTGATTGAATGGTGGAGATGCAATGAACCAAGTATTGTTCATTTGATCTCTTGATGAGATGAAGTCATCTTCCTCTGTGATGAAAGCATTTTCAAAAGAATGTGAATCTGAAGGGAATTTGTAGGCCTCAATCACTCTTGGTCCACTCAGGTTTCTGCTTCGTTCATCAAGTTCCAAAGCTTTAATCTTGGTTATCATAATGTATAGAGTGGTACTCTCAAGAGCAAGAGTATTTTTCAGCATTGTGACATTTTGCTTCCAGCTTTCAAGTAGACTGTGAAGCATTTTCTTATTAAGTTCTTTAATGTTGTAAGAAACACCCAAAATCTCCAAGTCATTAACCAACTGTACAAATCTATGCAGTTGTTTTGATATGGATTCTCCTTTCGTGTGATGGAAGGTTTCATACTGATTGACCAGCTTGTCTTTGTTAATTTCAGCAACCTAATTGCTTCCTTCACACATAATTTTGAGGGCATCCCAAACAGCTTTAGCAGTTCCATACTTTTCCAATCTTTTCAGCACATCCATCTTGAGTGCTTGAGTCAAAATTGAGTATGCTTTGAGATCAATTTTAATTTTCTTATAGTCATCTTCATCTAGAGTTAAGTCTTCAATTGGTATTCTAGCAGTCTTGTAAAGTGCAGCTTGAGTAGTTGATAGAGTAACAAGAATATGTGGACCCTTACATATTGAGATCCAAAAATCAGGATCTACACATATGATATAATTTCTAAATCTTATTCTCCATTGTTTAAACTTTGATTTGTGTTTAAGCATGGGAGGTTTAGGTGTATGACCTAGTTCAGAGTAACTGTTAGAATCCATGTTGATTTGTGTAAGAATAGATTTAGTTGATTTTAAGATTGATTATTTTTTATGAGTCCAACTTGTTCAAGGAGTTCTTTCGAGGGTCAGAATGAGTTCTGTACTGATTTCTTGTTGTTTGCTAAGTAGGGATGGTGATATCCACTACTAGCAACTTGATTATCAGATCAATCGAGTTCATAAATGTTGTTTGTATTGATATATGAAAGTTGATAAATTATAGAGAATGATATACAACAAAAGTTCTCTATTTATCAGCCGTCCCCTTAGTACGAGGATAACTATTCTATTTATAGGCAGACAAGATGCGTTTACAAAATGACTGAACTACCCCTGACTTATTACATCAAAAACTAGTCTACGTCTTGATCCGCATCTCTGCTTGTTCATCCGCATTGACAAATGCGGATGAGATAATCTTGATCAGCATTTCCACTTGATCATCTGCATTAGTAAGTTTGTCATCCGCATTGGTTATATATGAACAATACTTGTGCGCATTTGGTCGGCATCCGCATTTGTCAATGCGGATTAGCAGAGTCTTGTCTGCATCTTCTTTTGTTCTTCCGCATTAGTCAATGCGGAAGAGTAACTTGTTCAGCATTAGTATTGTCTTCCGCATTAGTCAATGCGGAGAAGGTAAACACTTGTCCGCATCAGTTATGTCTTCCGCATTAACTAATGCGGAAGATAACACTTGTTATTTTCCTTGTAGATCTTCATCCGCATTTGTTCTGGACTTGTGGGATTTCAGCTAAGCAATCATCAATCACCCATTGAGTGGCACGTATGATCCTTTCAGGGTGCAACAAGTCGTGCGATTGAGTCATTCGCCCAGCTCAGTCATGCGATTATAGTTCATCGGTGTGTCCTTCGCATAACTCTCTGTTTTTTCAATTTAAAATTCAAATCTTGGGCTAAACTTGATGTTAAATGTTGTGGATTGGCTCATTAGACTCGCAAACACTCTGAATAACAACTAATGCTCTTTATGTTCGTGGTTTAGTTCATTTTATAGGTTTATTTTCACAACTTAGGCTCGGTTCTTATTTTGCACAAATTCTGTCAATTAGGGCTTGATTTAACTGAATGTTTAAGTCGAGATCTTCGCACAGTACCTGTATGTTTAAGAAATAATCATTAGAATCAACAAGAATAGGTGGAAAATGCTCAAACGAAATTTTGGCAGAGTTTGGGTGTAGTCGTACGAATAGAGAGTGATTTAGGGTTGATGACAAACTGTGACTGACTCTGCCCTATTTATACTAGGTTTACTTTCAGTCGTGCGACTGGACCTATTTGCACGCTTCATTCATGCGACTGGGGCTTAGTTGTGCCACTAGCTCAGTCGATCACGTTCAGTCGTGCAACTGACTCATTCGGTCACCTCCATTCGTGCGATTGGTTCATTCTGGTGATCCAATCATATGGATTGACCCATGCTTATGGTCCAATCGTACGTCTAGTCCATACATGTAGTTCAGTCGTGCGATTGGGCTCATACGTATGATCCAATCTTGCGACTGATCCATACTTATGGTCCAGTCGTGCGAATGGCTCATACTTATGAGTTTGACCTTATGACCTTTCAAACACTTAGCCTTTTAACTGTAGACAAAATGTTACGAGCGATGATCATCTCAAACATGATACTTTTAACTTTGAAAAACTGTTGATCACCTTAGATGTGATTCTTTTAACAAAACTATTGATCACCTCCAACGTGATCCTTTTAACATAAAAACTCGATTGGTCACCTTAGATGTGACCTCTTTTAAGTGAGAGATTCACAGTTTGAATCCAAATGCATAATCGACTTTTACCTACCAGATGACTAAAAATAAATAAATAATTAAAAACAACTAGAAATTTAAAAACAAAACCAACACATATTTTTGTATTCTTTTTGTATGGAGATGGATTTAAACTTATTAGAGTACTTCTAACCGATTTTAATTCCTGGACAGTATAGCTTCAATTCTAGTTTATCATTCCTGGTAATTCATTATGGAATCATACGGGTATATCAAAATCATTTGCGACATTTTAATAAACTATTTTGATGCTAATTCTTGTTTTGACCAAGAGTCAATAGCAATTTCAGGAAATCACACAAGAGCTACAAAATGCGCACAATGATTTTGACTTTCAAGAGCTGCAGCTCACGATGATTGTCAGTATACTTGTCCTCATAAATCCATACACAGATTTTTGACACACATTGGTGATGAGTTAAGGCTTAATTATTTCAACTACCATTTGTGGATCCCATGCTATATGGTAATCAACGTTCCTCGGGAGATCTTAAGCGGTCTACGGGCATATTTCAAGAAAAACTATTCTAAGAGCTTTCATAGAGATGCCAAGCCTCAAGTTAGTGTCATCGCACAGTAGAGAGGCGCAAATAGCATGAATTCTAGAATATTTAGGTTATGCTTATCCTCAGGTCAGTGCGACCGCACAGTAGAGAGGCACACAACTTATCTTCTTGCTTGAGCAATTATTTTCTTTTTGCACATAATGCACCAACAACATAAGTTATTAGGTTGATTGCATTTTGCATTTTTCCATGTGCTTTGCTCAATTTTATGGTCGTCCGCACACATTTGTGGCGTTTATTTTGCTCTTCACCCGAACTGCGTTGATTGTGTTAACCAGGGATAAGATGGAAACCCACAGCAAGTTGAACAACTTAATTTGAATTTTAAGCCACCAATGAGGTCTACTTATCTTTTGTGTTGAATCTACCGACACATCATATAATGAACTAGCAGCCTCTAGGTCTACTTTCTCTATGTTACCTTGGTAGCATACTAGTTTTACCATCAATTTTCCTTTTATGTTGCTTAAACATTTTAGACTTAAACTTTAAATTTTTCATCTTAATTAGTTAAACTCTTTTGAAGTCCCAAATAATCAGTTCCCTGTGTACTATCATTTTCCATATACGTTGAATTAGTATCACAGATTTGATTACTTTCTTTTAGCTAGGCTGTCCTTCTCCCTTGTTTTTTAAGTAATTAAATAAAGCAGCTAATTTAATACTAATCTAACCTATTCTCTCCCCTAAAATTCTAAAACTGAAAATATTTTTGTGCTTTTGGATTTTACAAAACAGGAAAATAAAATAAAATTTTGTCAGACTAGACATTTTCTTCCTCAGAAATCATATCATTTTTCCTTTTCACGCCATTAACCTCTAATAGATATAAAAACCTTGGTTTATCGAATACTTTTGTGTAGAGGTCAGCGCGTTGAAAATCCGTATTATTTTAACCACATCGATTAATTGCTTTTCAAAACAATCACGTATAAAGTGATACTTAATGCCGATGTGTTTATTTATAGGATGTTGGACTAGATTTTTTGTTACGGCTATAGCAACAAAATTATCAACATAGATAGGAGTGTTAGAGAATTGCAAACCATAGTCGCGCATTTGCTGTTGAATCCAAATGATCAGGGAACAGCAACTTGCAGCAGCAACGTATTCAGCTTCACAAGTTGACAGAGCAACCGATGTCTGCTTCTTACACTGCCAGGTGACTAATCTTCTCCCAAAGAATTGACATCCTGCAGACGTTGACTTGTAGTTCGTTTTGCAGCCGCCATAATCTAAGTCACTATACGTTGTAAGCTCAAAATCATCGTCATGAGGATACCACAACCTGAGTGTTGGAGTACCCTTTAGATAACAGAAAATCTATTTTACACCAATGAGATGGTTGACTTTCGATTTCGCCTGATATCTGGTACACAAAAACGTCGCATACATGATATCAGGACGAGATGATGTGAGATACATTAGGGATGCAATCATTCCTCTATACATTATAGCATCAACCAAATCACCATTTTTGTTAGGTGCCACATCGTGGTTCGTGGCAAGTGGAGTTCCAGCAGCTGAGGCATTCTCCATGTCAAACCAACTAAGGATGTGCCTTACACATTTAGTCTGATGCAGGAAGATTCCTTTTAGTGTCTCATCACCTGTAATCCTAGGAAGAACTTCATCTCCCCCATTGCACTCATCTCAAATTCTGCTTTCAAGACAGATTCAAATTCTTTACATAACTCTTTGTTTTTGGAACCAAAGATTATGTCATCCACATAAATCTGTACTAGCAGTAAGTCGCCATCCTTTTCTTTGATGAACAGTGTGTAGTCAATAACTCCTCTACGAAAGCCCTGTTTCACCAGATGAGTTGAGAGTTTCTCATACCATGCTCTCGGGGCTTGATGGAGCCCATAAAGAGCCTTATCAAGCTTGTAAACTCTGTCCCGATGATACGGATCCTCAAATCCTTCGGGTTGACTGACATACACTGTCTCACGGATTTCACCATGAAAGAATGCACTCTTGACATCTAGTTGGTAAACTTTGATCTTCATGTAACATGTATAGGCTAGGAAGATACGGCTTGCTTCGATTCTACCCACAGGTGCAAGCACTTCATTGTTATCAATTTCTTTGACTTGTCTAAAACCTTGAACGATAAGTCGAGCCTTGATTCTGATTATGACCCTTTGGTCATCTTTCTTGCACCTCAAGACCCATTTGGTGCCAATTAATTTAGCACCTTTTGGTCTATCCACCAGTGTCCATACTCCTAACTTCTTGAATTGAATAAGTTCTTCTTGCATGGCACTCACCCATGCCTCATCATTAAGGCTTCACTTACATATTTTGGCTCAAATTGAGTCACAAAACATCGATAAGCATTGTCATGAAGATAGCCTTTTTCTATGACTTAGGCATAATTAGCTGAGTATAGCTGATTTCTTGTCTGTACTCCTAATTGTACATCCCCTATGACATTGTTCAGAGGATGATAGACATTTAGTCGGGATCCGGGAGTGGTGGGAACGACTACTTCCTAATCCAGATTTTGAATTCCTGGTTCAGTATCTATAGTCGTTAGAGTGCGGGGTTCCGAAGTGTCAGAGGCATCAACATCTAATTCTTGTGTACTTTTAGTTGCAGGTACCTGTGCCTCCTGATCCACCTATTCAGTCTCCACTTGTTCATCGTCAGAGGAGGAGTTGCTTACATCACGTGCTCCCCCTAAATGACTAGAAGATTCACCTTGTGAACCTGATGTTGTCAAGTCTAGTGACGGTGTGTTTAAGACATCGTACATTATTTTGGTTGATAACTCATCATCAGGAGGGGAGAGAGGGATGTTGAAGGACTTAAAGAATCCATCATTGTCGAAGAAGAAGGTGGTCCCTTTTCTAGTAGGGGGAGTGGTGTATCTCTGAACGTCAATGTTGCACCACACTTCTACTTGACCCATTGAGTTGTTGTAAACTCTCTTATTCGGTATATTGTATCCTAGAAAAATCCCTTCTTCAACCTTCTCACTGAACTTCCCTAACTGAGTTTTCTTCAGCAGCATACATGGTGCGCCAAATGGTTCGAGGTACTCCAGATTGGGTTTACGTCGTTGGAGCAACTCATAACACATTTTTCCATGACATTTGACCACCAAGACTCAATTGAGTGTGTAACATGCATTGGCAACTGCCTCATTCCAAAATTGGATGGGTAGTTTTGACTCTGCTAGCATCGTTCGTGCTATCTCTGTCAAGCTCATGTTCTTCCGTTCAACAACTCTGTTCATTTGTGGAGTGTAGGCAGATGTGAACTGGTGTATAATTCCTTTCTCTTTGCAGAATTCCTCCATCCACTGGTTCTTGAACTCTGTGCTGTTGTCTGATCGAATCTCGTCACCTTTCAGCTTGTAGAGAGATTCCAATGTAGTCACTAGCTATTTGAACGAATCAAATGTCTCTGATTTGGATTTTAGAAACATTACCCAGGAGAATCTAGAGTAGTCATCAGTATCTACATAATAGTACAAATCACCAGCGATGCTCTTGGTGCTCACAGGACCAAACAGATCCATGTGTAGAAGTTCGAGAGGCAATTCAATGGAATTACTTGCTTTGCCTTGTGAGACTTCTTCGTCTGTTTACCTTTCTTACATGCTACACAAAAATCCAGAAGTTGAACATTCTTGACGTTTACTTCATTCACTAAATCATTCTGGATCAGATGATTCATCTTCCATGGATTGATGTATCCCATTCTCCTATGCCAGGAGATCGAGTCCCTCTCAGTTGCCTTTGACAAGAAGCATTGAACTTGATGATTAGTTGTGGAGGCCTTTGATAGATCCAAGATCATACAAGTCATTATATCTTGCAGCTGACATTAAGATTTGGTCCTTCGGGATAATGTAATCCTTCTTCAATACATAGCACTTCTTGTTGTCAAACACAACTTTGAATCCTTTGTCACATATCTATATTACTGAAAGCAAGTTTTATGTAGTTGTTGAACGTAGTTGACCTTATCAAACTTGACTTTCTCGTTTCCACTTCGCCTTGAACGGTGATGTATCCTCTTTTATTTCCAGCAAACGATACATGTCCCCCTTTAATTTGTTTGACATTTGAAAGGAGAGACAGGTTCCCGGTCATGTGCCTGGACGCCCCAATATCAACAATCCAGGTACTTGTGAAAGCACTATAATGGACACCCTGCACATTCAAAGGAAATTATCAGTTTAGGTTTGGGACCCAAGCCTTAGTTGGCTGGGTGACCTAGAGGAATCACACATCATGGACTCGACCCACTATCCATTTGAGGGGAGGGCATATCATTCTTCTTCTTGTTCTCATTATCAGACACTAGGCTTGACTTTTCTTTCCATAAGCCAGTTTTGTGTAAGGCTTGTTTGTGATAAACAGATGACTGGCTTACGGTTTGAACTTTAGGTTCAGTTATAATCTTTGGTGGAGAGATAGAATTCCTTTTAGAAAAACATGGTTTAGTATCACAAAGTTCAAATTTCTGTCCGGGAGTTTGATAATAAGGACAATTTGAAGCAATATGTCCTTTCTTTCCATAACTGTAGCATGATCTCCCTTCTACATGTTGATGGAACTGTTTCTATGGGGAAGTGTGAGATATAGGTGTGACATTAGTCTAGTTGGGTTTGGACACTTCTTGTTTAGATGTTTTTGCTTCTTTAACAAAATTCATTGTTTGAATGTTTTTAACATCTTTAACCTTTTGTTTATTTGGATTTCACGTGGAGCACATGGTTGGTTAACTGGTTTGGTCGTTTTGGGTTCAGAACTAGACATGTTTGAACCTAACTTTACATTAACCTTTTCAAATTGTTCATCCAAATTCAAAATAGGCATCTTACCTTTAGATTTCAAAGTAGCCTCCTTCCGTTTAATGATAGAATTCACCGGTTTACCCGTGTAATCTGGATCACTAACTAGAGGAATGGACACCACATGATCCTTAACTGGATTGTTATTTATTGGTCTACATTTAGTATTTAATATGATCTCATGTGGTGGTTGAATCACTTTGTAACCCAACCCATCCCCGTTATTTTGTTCTTTCACTAAGTGTTGAACTATGTGAGAAGAACTGGTCCAACTATGCAGTTTTTGTTTTAATGAGTTGACTTCGACTTCTAAAATACTTTTTCTTTCTTAGTTTCCTCCAAGGAATTAAATAGAACTTTATATCATTTTCTTGATTAAAAGCAACGACCTCGGTTTCCCTTAGTTGTTATTTAAAAGTTCTATTTTCTCTTTATAACTGCACTCGTTTTGTTTTAAAATCCGATTAGCTCTTGTGCATAGTTGTAAGTTATTTACTAAGCTATCATTATGGTCTAATAACCTAGCAAAATTTAAATCTATGCTTTTTCTAAATTTGTTACATTCAATACAAGCATTATTTTCAAAAAGTTGGTCGTTGTACTTACCTATGAAGACTCGGTTGAATCAAGCCATCAATGCAGAGTTTGACTCTTCGGATGCTGGAGATTCTGAACATGTTGTTCTGAGTTCTTCTTCAATCAGGTGATTGATCGCATTCACATTATCTTCGTTATCTGACATCACTAGTTCAACTACGATTTCCCCTTCACTCACAGAGTCATCATCCAATCCCTTGACACATGCAATATTTAATTCACCCGGAGATACAAAGCTGAAGGTACAATCCTGTCCTTCGTCACCTTGAGTAGTCAAGGCCTTTGTCTCTTTGCTTGATGAGGTAGCTCCACTCGTGGGTTGTCTTGACGGTTGAAGGATGAGAACGGATTTTTGTTACCTATTTTCTTGGGCTTAACACATTCACGTTGAAATGCCCCTTTTCTCCATAGTTAAAACAGGTAACTTTGGTTTGGTCGAAACCGAAGGTAGTATCTTTTGTGGCTACCAAGTTTTGTCTAGTCTCTTTAGAAACTTTTTCGCCCTTCTGACAGCACTAGCCAAAGCCCATATAATATCCATTCTTTCTAGTTCATTTTCATCCACCTGCTCGTAGTCTTCATCAGCCAGATGGCAATTACCAATTTTCCCTGCAACTAGACCATCATAAGAATGAACAACCACTGCTAGAAGGTCCATATACTCCTTTGCAACCTCCACAGTAATATTTCCGAGATTCTCGGTTTTCAACTTAGTAGCATTTGCTTGAGGTACGATATATTGGGTACTTGATGACCCTGACGTTTCAGATCCTGAAGCTATGGTTTGAGAAGGAGCTAATGAGCTAGACACAAAGGCAGTTTGAACTGGTGCTCCTAAACTGGTTGGAGTGGGAGAGGAGTTATAAAGTGAAGGATTCTGGTCATAAGATCCTTTCTGAGACTTGTATTTCATCCTTAGTCTCCTCTCTCAACGTCAATATAAATTCATTTTATCCAACTTTGACAGAATATCGTTCTGTCTCAGATTCAACACAAACGAGTCCTATTTTTCTGGAAAACCATCAGCAAAGCTTAACACTTTATCTTCCGTTGACGTTGTGACCCCATGAGTGTGCAGCTCACTTATTAGATGGTAGAACCTGTCTATAACAACATCCAAGCTTTCTTTCCCCATCAAAGAGAAGTTATCAAACTCCTTCTTCAGAGCCTTTGCCTTTAAAGCTTTCAATGTGCATCCTGTCGTATCGTTTCTCCAAAGCTTCCCATAACTTCTTTGCATGTTTGTTCTCAGAAAATGAATGGAATATGTCTTTTGGTATTGACTGAGTCAACAGGGCATACACCTTCATTTCAGCATTGTACTTCGTTTTCTAGATGTCAGTCATACCCCCAAGGTTAATTTGACACCATCAGCACCAACCGACATACTATAACCTGTCTCAATAGATTCCCAAAGGTTGGGATCAACTCCATTTAAATAGATCTTGAATCGCTGCTTCCATTATGGGTAATCATCTAACGTTATAAGTTTAGGTGGTTATTGTGATTCCCAATTTCATTTTCCAGAAGCAAAAGGTTCTGGATCCGAGAGTCCTTTCTAGCAGTAAATGCAGAGTACCGATCTTCCGTCTCTTTAAACTTTGAACATTTGAACTTTAAACTTGTGCGAATGGACAGATGCGAGTGAGTCAATCGTGCGATTGGACAAATACGGATGAGTCAATCATGCGATTGAACAAATGCAGGTGAGTCAATCGTGCGATTGGACAAATGCAAATGAGTCAATGCGATTGACTCAGTCGTGCGAATAATGGGTGCGAATGAATTCAATCGTGCAATTGGATTCATTCGTACGTATGGAGTATGCGAATTGAGACAAGCGAATGAATATGTTCAGTCGTACGAATGGATGAGCGACTGAGTTCAATCGTGCGAATGGGTGTGTGATTGTGGTCCAGTCATGCAATTGAGCCAATCGTGCGACTGAAGGCTGCTGTTTTTTTAAAATTCAAAGGTTTTTAACACTTTGACACAAAAACACAATTTTTCAAGAACCCTAATCTTCCGTATGTCGAAAAACATAAACTTTGAGACCTGGAGATGTCAAAAACACTGTTTTACTAAAAAAGGTGACTCTTTTGAATGAAATACGTGATTTTTACACCAGAAACTAATCGAATCAACATGCAAAATCAAGAGCCAAAGCTCTGATACCACTTTTTAGGACCGTGTACATACGGAGTACTAATGATAATGCGTGAAGCCCAGTCAAATAGTGCAGAATCCTATTTGATCGGTGATCCAATCAGTGAGAACGCAGTCCCGATCAATCTAACGTTTAGAGAAACGTTAAGAATGATTAGGACAAGATCAACTGCGAACTATGAACTTGGAATAGGCTTTCTTGATGTTCTGGACGGCTAGGGTATGAGTATGTGTCAAAAGTCTATCAATTGTTGCATTTCTCCATGAATTGGGTGGTATTTATAGGTTATGGGTTTCTAATCGTACGATGAACCATTAGCATGGTTCAGTCGTGCGACTGAATCATGCGATTGATCCATAACACACGACTGAAGTTCAATCGTGCGACTGAGTCAATCTTATGTCTCAATCG
The DNA here is from genome assembly GCA_025506515.1 of Flaveria trinervia. Lineage (NCBI taxonomy): Eukaryota > Viridiplantae > Streptophyta > Magnoliopsida > Asterales > Asteraceae > Flaveria > Flaveria trinervia. The sequence continues at coordinate 54,560 of JACCIX010000753.1, read as the reverse complement.
TGCGACTGATCCAGTCTCTTGGTTCAGTCGTTCGAATGGTCCATTAGCATGAAGTATTCATGGGTATGGTCCATTAGCATGGTCCATTCGCATGAAGACTTCATACGATTAAGTTTGAATACGTTTCTCAATCATTTTTTACTAAGAACTATGCATAACAACCACAAACCTATATAGTTAGTTCAACATACTTTAATACACAATAAACAATGAAACATTTAACATTATAAGCATCAATCACATATTGTATTTCACTCAACCCATTCATTACATATGTGTAAGACATGACAGATATTTACGTTAAGCTCATAACTAGATACATATGTATCAATATAATGTAAGAATGAAAGTATGCATGAATGACGAAACAGAAAGTCTTACATGCAAATGTAAGGAGGTGCACGACTCTAATTTGTCGTTAGCTCAACTTTGTGTTGGGGTCTAGTCTTTATGACTGGCTAAATGTATAGCTTACAGTTATGACCTTGGATATTTACCCTGGTGTTGTTGCCAGGCTATGTACATTATGGAAGTTTTATCAACTTTGGCCCAGTACCTGCTTTGTGTTACGTTTGGGGTAAACTTATGTATGGAATCCTTGTTACTTTCCCTAGTGCTGGTGCAAGGCTATGTGTGTTATGGAAGTCAGATAAACTTTGGCCCAATACCTGTTTTGTGCTTATGTTTGGGGTATAGCATACAGGTGGGATCTTTGTCACTTACCTCGGTGCTAGTGCCAGGCTATGTGCATTACGAAAGTCTTTTTATAAACTTCGTCCCAATGCACGTTTTGTGCTTACCTTTGGGGTATAGCTGATGACACTAATCTGGAAAGAATGAAAGAAAGATGGATAACGAATGTTAATGGAAGATAATAATGTTATTATCTATGTGTACGTATGTTGTATGATCGCGTATGAAAGTAAAGAATGGTTTTAAAGGAAAAAAAAGTATTTTATTTCATAGAACTCACTCAGCAATGCTGACTTTTATGTGTTTCTGGTTGGCGGGTAGAAGGTGCTAAGGATGGCATGGAGTAGCTACTTGGATTAATTTTGGATGGCATTAATATCATGTTATGCTAATGTTTTTTTGATATAATGCAAATCATGATATTTTGTAACTTTACAGTGTTGTATTATTTTGCAAAAGCAATTATATAAAAAAGAAATAGTTTCTTTAAAAGAATTCTTTTGCGTTGTTTTTGAAATTTTAATATAGTTTATGTTTTATGAGTGATGGATGATCAACTAAGAGCGTCCTGGGAACGGGGCTTAGAAGTTGGTATCAAAGCCAAAGTTTAAGTGAAACACGTTAAAGTTTTCAAAAGAAACCTAAACTTAAACTGAAAATATGACAAAAAGGGAGGGATGCCAGTCCAAGTAGCTATGTGCCATCAGGTATTTTCTTAATGTTAACCGGTATTATATGTGCATGTTATGTGGCTTATGTGCCCTTAGTAGATTTAGATACTAATGTAGTCAGGATACGAAATGCTTGGGGTATGAAGAGTAAGGTAAGTGGCTAATCATAATTGACCACTGTAATTAGGGACTTACTATACTTGACAAAATCCTTGAATGATTGTGTTAGTGTTTGAATCTTATAGTGTGTTTGAGGATGGCCGGTGGTAGATCACCAAAGGCTTCGTGAGGTAGAGGTCGTGGAGGTCTTGGTGGACGTGGTGCTGGACCACGGGTCATGAGAGGAAGGCCTCGAGCTGAAGAGGTGGGTCATGAAGAGCCTGAGACCCCTCATCCAGAGGGTGGTGACGAGAGTGCTAACTTGAGGGCCTCGATGAAGGAGGCTGTTGTAAAGGAGGTTCTCAAGTCATACAGACAATCTTACTGGCTGTGGTGACTAAAGTGATCAAAGCTATTCAGAAAGGGAAAGGAAAGAGAGGAACAGGTCCTCGGGAGAAAAGGAACAATCAGAGACTAAGACGGTCGTCTCCAGTGATGAGGATGAAGAAGAGCCTATGCATAAGGCGGCACGAGGCTGTAACTATAGGGCATTTCAAAGATGTAAGCCCCCGATTTTTTATGAGAAATGGCCATGTTGCTGTTGCTCACCGATGGGTGAGAGAGATGGAAGTTGTTCTAGATATCAACGAGTCCCGTGAAGATCAAAAGGTGAAGTTTGCCACTCACTCATTTATGGACTTGGCACTATGTTGGTAGGACAGTATTGTCCAGGCTGAGTGAACATAGAAGAGTGTAGGCTGGGATCAAACATATGTTTCAAATGTAGGAGGCCCGGTCATGTGTCGAAGAACTGCGGGCTAAGGAGGTGTTATAACTATGGTGATGATGGCCATATGAGAAGGGACTGCAAGAAGCCAAGGGCTGAGATTTCCAGGGTGAAGAGATAGTCGGGACTAAAGGACAGAAAGCTAATGCCAGGGCTTTCACGATGACTAGGGAGGATGCTAGGACGGACCCTAATGTTATGTCAAGTATGTTCTATTAAACCAAAGTCTTGCATCTGTGTTATTTGATTCAAGTGCTAGTATGAGTTTTATTTCTGCTGCTTTCTGTTCTAAGTTGCCCATTAGTAGTAGGAGTATTGATAAGCCCTTCGATGTAGAAACTGCCATATGTAAGTCTACTAGGATTGTTGACCTTATAAAAGGTTGTGATATGGAACTAAAAGGTCATAAGTTTCCTGTTAGACTGTTCGTGATGACCTTAGGCGGGTTGGATGTAGTTCTAGGAATGGATTGGTTGGTGGACTACGATGCGAACATTGTGTGTCGCAAGAAGATGATTTGATTAACATCTCCTGATAGGAGTTCGGTAAAGATTTGTGGTGATCGAGTTACGACTATCCCGAAGGTGATTTCGATGTTGGTGGCAGGAAAGTGCATGAGGCGTGGATGTAATGCCTACTTGGCCTAGGTGAAGGATGTGGATACGTTAGCACCACAACTGTCCGATGTACCAGTTGTGTGTGACTTCCCAGATGTGTTTCCAGAAGATTTACTAGGTGTGCCATGGACCGCAAGATAGAGTTCCCGATTGACTTGATACCAGGTGCTCAGCTTGTTGCTAAGGCAACGTATCGGCTGGCTCCGACCGAGATGATGGAATTGATGGAGCAACTACAGGAGTTGCTTGATAAGGGACTCATTAGACCGAGTATCTCTCCATGGGGTGTTCTGTTATTATTTGTCAAGAAGAAGGATGGAAGCATGAGGATGTGTATTGACAACCACGAGCTGAACAAGTTAACGGTGAAGAATTGATATCCACTACCGAGGATCGATGACCTGTTTGATCATCTCCAAGGTGTTAGTTGGTTCTCAAGGATAGACCTTCGATCTGGCTACCATCAGTTGAAGGTGAAGGAGCAAGATATTAGTAAAACAACTTTTCCCATGCATTACGGACACTACGAGTTTCTCATTATGTCTTTTGGCTTGACCAACACGCCACCTGCTTTTATGGACTTGATGAATCGAGTGTGTCGGCCGGTGTGGATAAATCAGTGATTGTGTTTATCGATGATATCTTGATTTATTCGAAGAGTGAGGCAGAACATGCCGGTCACATTCGAGAGGTGTTGGGGACGTTGAGAAAGGAGGAATTATATGCCAAGTTCTCTAAGTGTGCGTTCTGGCTACATGTAGTTTAGTTCTTGGGTCATGTAGTCAATCCTGAGGGGATTGTGGTAGACCCGCCAAAGGTGGAGGTGGTGATGCAATGGAAGTCTCCAAAGATGCCATCCAAGATCTGTAGTTTCTTGGGGTTGGCGGGATACTATAGGAGATTCATTCAAGACTTCTCCAAGATAGCTTTCCCGTTGACTAAGCTGACCCGCAAGGATGTGAAGTTTGTGTGGGGTCAAGCTCATGAGAGTGCTTTTGAGGAGCTAAAAGCAAGGTTGACTCAAGTTCTAGTTTTATCATTACCCGAAGGAATCGAAGATTTGATGGTTTATACAGATGCTTCTTACTCGGGGTTAGGATGTGTGTTGATGTAGTGAGGAAAGGTGATAGCCTATGCATCCTGTAAGGCCCCGTCCCCGGGACACTTACAGCTGGTCAATTATCGCTCATAATTCTTATATATATATATATATATATTTATATATATATATATATATATATATTAATTTAATAAAACATTGCAACGGAAACATTAAAACAAACATTTCATTTTATTATATAAATGCTTTTGCAAAATAATACAACATTCATTATGAAATACCGTTTGTTCGCATTACAATGCAAAAACATTATACAAAAGAATGCCATCCAAAAAGAGCCAAGTAGCCGCCCTGTGCCATCCTCAGCAACATTTACCTGCCAATTGGAAACAAATAAAAGTCAGCGTTGCTGAGTGAGTTCTAGTTTTAAAATAAAACATAATTTGTCTTTCGTTTACAACCTTTCTTTACTTTCGCACATGATCACACATCATACGTACACATTATTAATAACACTATTATCGTCATCATTCATTCGTTAACTTGCTTTCATTCATCGTACGTCATTATCATTCACTTTCGTACACTTTCATTCACTTTCATACATACTTTCTTACTTTCATTACTTTCGATGACATGTACAATACCCCAAACATTGTGCACGAAGCTGGTTACTGGGCCTGAGGTCTTTCATAAACCTCGAATATTATGCACGAAACTGACTCCAATACCTAGGGCAAGTACATTCAGCACTTATCTTTTCTCTTTCATTCCGGATCAATGCCATATGCTATACCCCGAACATTGTGCACGAAGATGGTTACTGGTTTGAGGTCTTTCATAGACCTTGAACATTATGCACGAAGCTGACTCTAGTACCTAGGGCAAGTACATTCACCACTTATATTTTCTCTTTCATTCCAGACCAAAGCCATATGCTATACCCCAAACATTGTGCACGAAGCTGTTTACTAGGCCTGAGGTCTTTCATAGACCTCGAACATTATGCACGAAGCTGACTCTAGTACCTGGTGCAAGCAGCAAGGATCCCATACATATGGTCAATCACAAGGTATGGACCCCAGTGTGCAGCCTTTTGGGGTAGCTAACCCCACATAGTTGAGCTAACACCCTTCATTGGGTGTGAACCTCCATACATTTGCTTGCAAGCCTTTCTTACTTTCATTCAGTCATTAATGCATGCATTCTTTCATTACGTTCCTCATTCATTATCTTCCACTTTACGTTACATAATACTTTTCATTTCATTCATTAACATTCAATGTAAAACCACGGGAAAATAACCATACATAATAAGGAACATAAATATAAACATACAACATCACCATACAAGGCACCATCATGCATACACAACATACATCATACATACCATCATGCATAAGCATCAATCATACATTATCATACATTACCCATCACATAATCTATGACTTCAAAAGTCAACTTACATAGCCCCTGGGAACCTCCCAAGTCAAGGCTTTTGATGCTCCGCCTTCACTTGTAAACAAGTAAGGCACTTACTCACATACTCTGCAACATCACGCTTCATACCCGGCCACTAGTAATCTTTCTTCATGTCTTGGTACATCTTCGTAGCACCGGGATGAATAGAGTACCAAGTCTTATGAGTTTCATCCATAATCTTCACACGTAGATCCCCAAAACAAGGAAACCACATCCGCCTGAATCAGGTCCTAAGACCGAGTGTGTTTTCACCCAATTCCACAACCAGGCCTCTCATCCGTTCAGAGTTAAGATGATCTTCTTTCAATGCCTCATCTTGAAACTCTTTGACCTGATTCATGACATCAGAGGTCATAACCAACTGATATGCCTTCACCTGAATTGGCTCGGGTCACTCTTTTCGGCTAAGAGCATCTGCCACCACGTTGGCTTTGCCCGGATGGTAATGGATCTCGCAATCATAATCTTTTATGAGCTCCAACCATCTCCTTTGCCTCATGTTTAAGTCTTTCTGCTCAAAGAAGTACTTCAAGCTCTTGTGGTCGGTGAATATGGTGCACTTCATCCCATACAGGTAGTGCCTCCAAAATTTTAACACGAAGACCACGGCTGCTAGCTCCAAGTCATGAGTAGGATAATTAACCTCATGAACTTTCAACTGTCAGGATACATAGGCTATAACCGTTCCTCTTTGCATGAACACACATCCCAACCCCGAGTAGGAAGCATCTGAATAAACCATCGAATCCTCGCTTCCATCGGGCAACAACAAGACAGGAGCTTGAGTCAACCTCGTCTTTAACTCCTCAAATGCCTTTTCTTGAGCTTAACACCATATAAACTTTACATCCTTCCGAGTCAACTTGGTTAGTGGGAAAGCGATCTTAGAGAAGTCTTGAATGAATCTTCTATAATAGTTCGCCAAACCCAAGAACTACGAATCTCAGATGGCATCCTTGGTGACTTCCATTGCATCACCGCCTCCACCTTTGTCGGGTCCACCATAATCCCTTCAGGATTCACTACGTGACCCAGGAACTGAACCTCACACAACCAGAATGCGCGCTTGGAGAATTTAGCATACAACTTCTCCCTTCTTGCAGGACCAGTGAAGGGGGTCACTTGTAACACAACAGCACAAAGAAGAGATTAACCAAACTTAATCAAACAGTAAACTGGATTAACCACAAATGAGACACTAAAAACACAAGTAATATAAGAGACAGAACAAGAGAACACAAGTGTATGGTTTTCAAGAATGCAGTATATTGCTTTCTCTATGTTCTATTACAAGTGTTACAAAAGCATATGAAAGATACAAGAACATGAGATACTTATAGTACATCCTACAACTGGCTATACTTTGAAAGCCAGCTGGATACAATTGACTAGACACAAACAAAATCAGTTGTAGAGTCAAAAGGCAGATCGCCTTTTGACTAGTGACTATGACATGCCATAGCTCACATCCTTATCTATTACAAAAAAGGATAAAGTACATGAAGTAGAAAGTTACAGACTCAAGACCTCAATGTACAGTTAAGAAAAGCATGGACCTTTTCACTAACTCATGTAAGTTGGTGATATTACAGAGATGCAGCAGAAAGGTGTCCAACTTTATGGAAAAGTTCATCAGATAAAGCATGTGTCAAAAGTCTTTGGAAGAAATTTGTCTTCATGAGTTGAAGCTTCGGAAGACTTTGTCTCTAAGGCTTCAGAAGACTTCATCTTTGGCTTCAGAATATATTGGTATTGGCTTCAGAAGATTTCACACTTAGAATATTTTTGTTGCATGTGTGAAACTCCCTAAGAATTCTTCTTCAATGCACTTGTGCAGCATGCAGGATAGACTTTGGATGTTTGGGTTGCATCAGCCTCTTTATTAATCTCTACAAACTCCCCCTAGGCTGATGCTACCAAAACACTTAGTAGACTTCAGATATCAACAGTTCTTATTAGTATGACAACCAGCCATTTCTTCATGAGATGATCAGGATCCTTCAAACTGTCAAAATGTCTTCTCATATCAAAAGGACCATGCAGAGGCAACTAAAACATATCTTTCCAAGTGTAGATGTCGTCAGTGCCTTGTTCTCTAATGACATGCCATCTTTCTGGATTTGTGGTGTATGTCTAGGACAAGATGGGTCTTCCTGATGCTAGAGGAGCTACTAAAATTGGAGTTGATTGAGCATCCTCTAGCTGCATATCCTCAGGATGTTCTGACTCATCCTGGGGCTTAGAAGAGGGTGCAGTCTTCTTTTTCTTTGGCTTTGGTTTAGAAGCCATCTTCTTCATTCTCTTTACAGGTTTTAATTGAGAAGACTGGCCTGCAATACCGGATTGATCTTCATTGTCTTTCTCAGTTGGGACTTCCTCTCTCTCAGGTTTAGAAGGAGAGAGAGGTTGACCCTGCTATGGATCAAAAGATGAAGCTTGCTGAGATTCAGCAGGAGGTCCAGGTTGTGTTCTCTCTGGTTGTTCAACCTTAACCTCCACTTCAGGTAGGGCTTGACTTGGAGGGGAGTGTAAATCAATGAGCTCTCCACTTTTTATCTTCTGCTTGATCACCCTGATATGCTCATCCATAGTGGATAGAGACATGGGGCCAAGTCTCCTTCTAGAGAATCCATACAGCTTCAAGAAGCTCATCATCCTCTGTATGTCAGCAGACTTCTTCATACTCTTCTAGATGATGGCTCTTGATTTAGCAGGTTCTTCCCTTAGCTTTCTTTTGGTTGTCTTTGATTCCTTAAATATCTCAAGTTCAAGTTGTTTGAGATACTCAAACTCAACATAGTCATAGGGTAGGGGAAGAAGTGCTTCTGCCTGATAAAGGCTTGTGGCACTCAAGTAGTTGATCATCTTGATCCTATCTTCTTCTTTATCTACTTGAGGTTCTTGTTGAACCACATCCTCTTGTGCAGGACTTTCTTAAAATGGGGAGAGGGTAGGCACATGTTTGTACAATCTTTTCTTTCTTCTCTCTTCTTTGATTTGTACTAGAAGTTCTGCATCTTCTGCCTCCTTCTTCTCCATTGACCATTCCAGGTCAACCAGTTCATTTAACTCTTCTAAGAGGAGAGAAATGACATTGTCTATGTCATAGTTCCTTGTCTGTAGATAGTTTATCCTGATAGCCCTTAACTCATCATTTAGAGTATTTGGTCTGGGGGCAGACCTGATAGCAGACTCCATGAGTCTTGAGGACCCTGTTGGACCAAAAGAACCAATGAGCCTGATAAGAAAAACCTCTAAGTCCCACAGACATTACAACTGCTGAAGAAGATCACAACAGCTGAAGACATCAGCTGATTACAAGGTCTGAAGACAAAGTCTGAAGACAAGAACTGAAGACTACTACTGAAGACAAAGTCTGAAAGTAAAGAACTGAAGACAAAGTCTGAAGCTATCAGCTGAAGACAAAGTCTGAAAGTAAAGTACTGATGACAAAGTCTGAAGCTATCAGCTGAAGACAATGTCTGAAAGTAAAAGTCTGAAGAACAAAGACTGAAGACAACACTGAAGACCAAAGTGATCAGTAGTTGTCACAACAGCTAAAGTTATCAACTTCAGTAGTTGTCACAACAGCTGAAGTTATCAACTTCAGTAGTTGTGATGGTTTCCTTTCAGTACTTGTAATTTACTTTTTAGTAGTTATAGTTTCAGTAGTTTTATATTTCTTGTACTTAGCATTCTCTGAGATGTAATCAGTAGTTGAGAACTTTCTCAGTAGTTTGAATAATTCTGTTAGATGTCACTATCAAGTGACATCAGCAGACGTCACATATCCTATATAAGGAATGTTGACCTAATTGTAAAGTGTGACATTGGGCCACAACGAAAGCATAAGAATGAAATATCTCTTTTGCAGAATTCTCTTTTTCTATAACCATTTACTGTTACATTGAATATCAATTGTGTTCTTGTGAATTGTTTAATTCGTTGTTCGAATTCCGCTGCAATATTCTCTAATTAATCAAACTTAGATCATTGATCCTAACAACTGGTATCAGAGCAAGGTTAATCATTGATCGATCTAACAATTGATCATTGAAACTTCTATTCAATATCTAAGTTTGATTGAATTAGCATATTTGCAAGAATTGGTTATAGATCATTGAATTTCTGCTGCTTTTGTTTATCTGCTTTGAGTTTTCTCTTGGTTCATATTGAGTTTGTTGTGTTTTGCACTAAATCAGTTAAAACTTAATTGAATTTGGTTGAATCTGAGAATGACTACTCCTTCTAATGACCCTCACAATACCGGTTCCTCAACCAAGCCTCCGATGCTGGTTAGGACCGAGTATAACATATGGCAACGAAGAATGCTTCATCACCTGTCTGTTAACAGTTCAAGTTGTTGGACATCTATGGTACATGGTCCACAGAAGCCTATGGTGAACAATCTGGAAACCAACCAAATGGTTCCGAAGAAGAAGGAACAATACTCAGATGAGGATCGAAAACTGTTTGAGATTGATGCTAAAGCGCATGGAATTCTAGCCATGGCACTGCCGAATGAAATCTATTCTGGGCTTATGCATCTTGAAACTGCTCATGACCTCTAGAATGTATTGAAGGAACAATTTGGTGGAACAGATGAGGTCTTAGCAAAAACAGAGAAATCCTTGCCCAACATATCAGACATTCTCTCATAGGAAGGGTGAGTCATTGACTCAACAGTTTGAGCGTTTTTCCTGTTTGATCTCTGAGCTGAAAATGGTCAAACATGAATACACTAATAGCGAGATGAACAACAGATTCCTCAGATCACTGCCTGAGAGATGGGACACATATACCATTGTCCTACGCTCCAGTGCAAATCTAGATAGCCTATCTCTCACCCAACTCCATGGGAAACTGCTTACATTTGAAAGAGAGATAGAGCAGAAAAGGAAACTGGCATCATCTAGAAAGCTCATTGATGACTTTGTACCTAAAATCATGTGCATCATCCTCAAGTGATCACCTAAAATCACAAGATGAAATCAGTGTTGATACCTCAGCAAATCAATTGCCTGATGGTTTAACTACTAATAAGCACATGAAGATGAGTACTTCAGATCTTGTCCCTCAAAGTACCTCAAGTACTGAAGGGCAAGTCACAACATCTGAAAAGCATTTCAAATCAGCTGAAATAAAAGGATTAACAAGTGATGATAGAGAACAGCTGAAGAACAAGTCTTCAGTTGTTACAGATCCTTCAGTACTAAACAAAAGTACTGAAAGGAGGAAAGTATTGAAGATCACACCTTTAGTAGTTTCCATATCAGCAGTTGATCAATTCAAGATGAAGAATAAGCCATGTGAAATATGTGGTAAATTCAATCATCTTTCTGATGAATGTTGATATAGAAAGGGTTCCAAACTCAACAGAGATAAGCTCATTAAAATCCAGATGGATGAAATGAAAAATGAGTTTGAGACCAAGTTTGTACCACAGTCATCCTAATGTGATGAACCCAAGCCTTCATCCAAATCCAAAAAGAAGGATAGGGTTTATCATAAAACAGCTGATAGTGCTCCTCATGATAAACATCAGACTAAGTCTGTGAATTTTAAGGAGGAAATGGTGGGTCACAGGAACTTATCAAACACAAGTACTGATATGTCACAAGAACTGAAAGCTTTAGCTACAAATAAGACACAACTTGTTATGATGGTTCAGCATTTGTTGGGGAGAGTTAACCAACTAGATGCACCTGTGATCAAACCACTGAAAAGGCATTCCAAGCCCAAATCCAAGGAATCCATTTCAGCACCATCTCCTTCTTCATCAGCTGTTAATCATAAGAAACAAGTTATGGTTAAATCTGTTGATGAAAACAGACCCAAAACCAAAAAGTTTGGGTCTCAAAACCTAACTAGTTCTTTATGATGAATGCAGGGTTCTTCAGCATGCCAAAGGAGCATCTGGTATGTAGACAGTGGAGGATCTATGCATATGATTGGGAGCAGTTCTCTTCTTAATGACTACTCTCAAGGAAAGAAGGGATTTGTTTCATTTGGTAATGATGCCAAGGGTTACATCATGGGGAAAAGATATGTGTCTAATGGACAAATCAGGTTTGATGATGTTAACCATGTGGAGAATCTCAAGTATAATCTGCTAAGTGTTAGTCAGATGTGTGATAAAGGGCATGTTGCACTTTCACAAGCCAGAACTACAGGATTCTGTCTTCCCAAGTTCTAAGGCTGATTGACAAGGTATTGGATGAACATACTCTCCTGAAGGCCAACAGGATTGGAAGAGTATATGCCTTGGATTTGTCAAAGAAGATTGATTTGAAGGGTCATCCTTTCCTGTTCTCCAAAGCCTCTCCTTAGGAATCTAAATGTGGCATAGAAGGCTGGGTCATGTTAATCTCAAAAACATGAATCAGCTGATCCACAATAGTTTAGTAAGAGGTCTACCAATAAAGGAGTTCCACTGTGATGAAACCTGCACTGCTTGTTTGAAAGGAAAACAGCACAAAGTCTCATTCCCTCCTATTGAAGAACCTAAGTCTACTACCTGCTTGTAGTTACTACACATGGATCTATTTGGTCCTGTGAGAGTGATGAGCATGGCAAAGAAGAAATACTATCCGGTAATTGTGGATGATTACTCCAGATTTGGATGGACTTTCTTCTTGCATTCAAAGGATGAGGTTGCTTAGACGATTATAAACTTTGTGTTGTATGTTGAGAAGCAGTATTCCCTATCAGTCAAGTGTATAAGGAGTGATAATGGAACTGAATTCAGAAACCATACACTTGATGATTTTTATCTAGCAAAAGGAATCAAGAGGCAGTTTAGCATCCCAAGGACTCCAGAACAAAATGGAGTAGTGGAGAGAAAGAACATCTACCTAATTGAAGCTGCAAGGTCTATGTTGGCTAACTCTGGTTTGCCATTGACCTTTTGGGCTGAAGCTGTTAACACAGCTTGCTATGTGCAGAATAGAGTTTTAGTAAATCAGAGGTTGATGAAGACTCCATATGAAGTTCTACATCATTTGGCTCCTCTAATTCCATTCTTCAAAAACTTTGGGTGTCCTTGTTTCATTCTAAACACAAAGGATCAACTCCACAAATTTGATCCTAAGGTGGATGCAGGGTATTTTGTAGGTTATTCATCCGCATGCAAGGCTTACAGGTTCTTCAACTGCAGAACAAAGTTAGTTGAAGAAAACTTGCATGTGAAATTCAATGAATCTCCTAAGGATAAAATTCCACAAAACCTGTGGAGTTGTTTGATCTGAACATACTGCAATATGTTCCTTATCAATCTCTGGCTGTTGCAGATCATGTGGATAAATCATCTTCTGCAGCAAGTCTTCCACCTAGTGGTACTGAAGATGATGATAATATCAGTACTCACCTTTTCAAATTTAGTGACCAACTGCCTGAGTCTGCTAAACTTGATGTTCCTGTAGCTTCTGTAGCTCTATCCACAACAAATGCTGATGAGATTCTGACTCCTCTACATCATTTGACTTGCCATCTAATACTTGGTTTCAAGAATCTGGATCACCATCTGCTGCTGCTGAACCGGCTAGAAACACTTGCACTGATCTATAGTATACCAAGAGCTGAAGAATCACCTATGTCTCAAATCATTAGTGATATCAATGCTGGTGTCTCAACCAGAAGTCAATTGTCTAACTTCTGCTTCTATGCTCTCTTTATCAGTCAGCTAGAGCCAAAGAACTATCATGTTGCTTTGAGAGACAATGGATGGTTTGAAGCCATGCAGCTTGAGGTACTTTAGTTCAAAAAGCAGCAAGTGTGGGAACTGGTTCCTCTACCCCTAGGTAAGTGTGCAATAGGCACTAAATGGGTGTTTAGGAATAAAACTGATGAAAATGGGCTTATTGTCAAAAACAAGGCTAGACTGGTTGTACAAGGGTTTTCACAAGAAGAATGTATTGATTATGATGAAACCTTTTCCCCTGTAGCTAGACTAGAGGCAATTAGATTGTTCTTAGCCTATGCTGCATTCCATAATCTTAAATTTTTTCAAATGGATGTCAAAAGTGCATTTTTATATGGTAAAATAAAAGAAGAGGTTTATGTGTGTCAACCACCAGGTTTTGAGGATAATAAACATCCTGATTGGGTGTATCAACTTGATAAGGCTCTTTATGGGTTGAAGCAAGCTCCTAGAGCCTGGTATGAAACACTTTCAAATCTTTTCTTAAAAATAATTTCACTAGAGGCTCCATAGATAAAACTTTGTTTATAAAGGATGTGGATCAGCATAAGCTACTTGTTCAAATTTATGTTGATGATATTATTTTTGCATCCTCTGATCCCTAGTTGTGTGATGATTTTACAAGTCTAATGAAACAAAAGTTTGAAATGAGTGCGATGGGAGAATTACAGTTCTTTCTAGGCTTTGAAATCAAACAAAAGGCTGATGGAACCTTTATTCATCAATCAAAATATACAAAAGAACTTTTGAATAAGTTTGATTTACAAAATTGTAAGCCCTGTTCTACTCCCATATGCAACACCATAAAACTGGATGCAGATCAGAAAGGTAAAGCTGTTGATGAAACACTTTACAGATGTATGATTGGATCCTTGATGTACTTAACAGCTTCTAGACCAGATATCATGGTTGCAACTTGTGTTTGTGCTAGATTTCAGGCTGCTCCTAAAGAGTCTCATTTGATTGCAGTCAAGAGGATCTTTAGATATCTACAAGGTACACAATATCTGGGTCTTTGGTATGCCACTGAACACTCATGCAAATTAGTTACTTTTTCTGATAGTGACTATGCAGGGTGTAAGTTAACCAGAAAGTCAACTTCTGGTGGATGTCAATTCCTAGGCAACTGTTTGATTTCTTGGCAGAGTAAGAAACAAACATTTGTTGCTACATCCACTACTGAAGCAGAGTACATTGCAGCTGCAAGTTGTACATCTCAGGTACTCTGGCTTCAAAACCAACTATTGGATTATGGCATTACAGAGACTAAGGCTCCATTATTAATGGATAGTGCTTCAGCTCTGTGCATTGTCAAGAATCTAGTGCAGCACTCTAGGACCAAACATATAGAGATCAGACACCATTTTATTAGGGATTGTTTTGAAAAAGGTCTGATTGATCCAAAGTTTGTGCCTAGTGCTGATGAGCTTGCAGATATATTTACTAAGCCTTTGGATAGTTCAACTTTCCAAAACCTTGTGTTAAGGCTTGGTATGTTGCAGCTAGAATAAGTGATAACTACTGATGATCTCAGTAAACAAGTACTGATGATCATTAGTAAACATGTCACAAATATGTACTAATTATGTTAAAAGAAACAGGTGCGGTTACAACTACTGATGTAGTTATAACTCCTGATGTCAGTAAAAACAGATAAGTACTGATGTCCTATGAAACAATTGAAATCAGCTAAAAAGTCTGATGAGTAAGTGTTGAGGACAGTATGAAACAGCTGAAAAGCTAAGAATTGACGAAAACTACCGATGAGAATTTTCACTTCAGTCGTTTCCACAAACTGTTATTTCACTCTAAACAGCTGATTACAAAACCATGCCTTCAGTAGTTATGAAACTACTGATGACTAATACCAAGTCCTCAGTTGTTTACAACAGCTGAAGACAAAACCAAGGTTTTCAGTAGTTTCACAACTACTGATGACTAGCACCAAGTCTTCAGTTGTTTTCAAACGTCTGATAGTTAAAACCAAGTCTTCAGTTGTTTTCAGAACAACTGATGACAACACCAACACTTTCGGTCATTTTCTTTTCAGCCTTTTCTAAACCTATAAATACCTGCACTTATAGCCAAACGTTTCATTAGACGTTTTCAAACCTTTCTCTCTCAACAATGGCGACCATGAAACTCAAACCCCGACACAACTGTGTTGCCTACCTTTCGAAATCGGCCTTCTGGAACAAGTTTGACACTGCCATCGATCTTATGGTGGATTCCCCATACAGAACAGCCTTTCTTCTGAATGCTACCATATATCCTGACTCCTTATCCCAGTTATGGACCAACGTCTCTGTAATAACCGGTGAGAATGATAGACAAATCACTCTCCAGTCGTTGGTGAACCAGAAACAGGTGCTCATCACCCCCGACATCATTCGCAAAACCCTAAATTTGCATGATGGCACCTATCCTAAAGAATACCCGAAAGGCACCACTGATATGTCTTTTCTCCATAACGGGTACGAAGGCGACTTAAGTGCTACAACCATACTTAAAAAGCACTTTCATGATGCTGAAGGACTTATCTTTCATATGGTGAATGTCTGCCTTGCATCAAAGACATCTTCTTGGGATCAGATGTCTTCCCGATGGCAACAGGTATTGTACTCTATCCTTGAACGCCAAAATCTAATTTTTTCTGAGATAGTGTTCATGGAACTAAAGGATCTGGCTCAGAAACCTGTGGCAAACAGATGGATACTTTATCCTAGGTTTCTGATGGCCATAATTTTGAATCAATTAAAATCTGATGGCCTTGTTGGTCTTGGAGTCCCTGCTCCAGCTGTTTTAGCTGAGATATACTCCAGACATAACTCAGACCCTACTCTAAAAGGTGCTGCCCGGATGCTAAAACCCAAGCAGAGGGAACCCACAACCTCCACTTCCAGATCCAAAGTCCCCACCAAACCAAAAACCCAAAAAGGCTACTCAGGGAGATGAGTCCCCTAAGGATGCCCCTGTACCACAAACACAGGAAATACATACTGGTTATAACCCCCTAGTTATGTCCAAGACTCAACCTGCTGAAGCCGCACAGGTATCCTCTCAACAGGATCCTGTTGCAACCACAATTGGGGATCCCACATTTCTGGAACCTCTCTCAATTGAGAGGGTTACCATTGAAGAGCACCTCTCACCCTGGGTGCAATCTGCTTCAGACCAATCTCCACATGCAACCGCCCCTCAAAGCCCAACACTGATAGTTGCTAAAGTGTTGAGTCAGTTGCATTCCTCACCCCCTCCCTAAAAACCACTTACCACTGGGAATACCTCAACCATTGAGGGGGAGGACCAAAATGCTTCTGATAACCCAAGGGTTACAATGTTCACTCTCCAAGTGTAGAAACGGAGAATAGAACTTCTGGTAAGGCTACCACTTCTACTGATTCAGCAAATGATCAGGATGAAGTTGGTAACATCCATAAGACCTTACCAGAGGCAACTGCCAATGAAGGACACAGTCCTGAGGCAGGAAGTCCCCAGTACCAAGAACAAGGGGCACATGCTTCTACTAATCTACACTCAGAGCATGTACATCCTGATTCAATCAGGAGGTCAGGTGATTCAGCACAGACTGATGATGACCTGGGCTTTTTCTATGATGTATTAGCCCATAATACAATCCTTGAGACTGAGGTGAACAGACTCAAAGAATTGTTAGCCAAAATGTCTCGGGATCAAAGTCCATCTACCCCACAAACCCCACAGATGGCACCTTCCATTGAAGGTTCCCCAAACACTAAGCCTACACACCTAACTGAGCCACCAGCCACTACTTTTGGCACCACCTCTCAGGGACAGAACCCCTCTGAGCAGATGGTTGCTATCTTTCAAAACTCCTTACCTCTCATCACTCCCATTATCACTGACATAGTGCATAAAGCCATTGATGAGAGGATATCCTCAAATCTACAAACCCTCATTGATGATGTTGTTCACAAATCTCTTTCTGCCTTTCAAGCCCCTGCTCCCAATGCAACCAAAAAGGGGGAGACTTCCAAGTCTAAGGAAGTGAAAGAAAAGAAAAGAAAAAGAGTTGATGATGAGAAAGAACCTGCAAAAGAGAAGGAGGTGGAGAAAGAACTGATCTGAGAACAGCTAATCACATATAAAAGAAAGAAAAGTGCTGAGTCAAAAGCTGATGAAGATAAATCCTTAGAAGATCTTTTCAAAGATGCTCATGAAGCTCATAGCAGATCCATGGATAAAACTATAGATCAGCTCTTTCGACAAGGTCATGACACAGCCACACTAGACACTGAGATCAGAAGGCTGGAAATAGAAGAGGTTCAAGCTAGATTGGCCGGTTATAGTGTGTTGGAAAGGGAAAGATTGGAGATAATGATCAGATTCATTGCCAAATACCTTGGAAGATCATTGATAAAGATAAAGGCCTGGGCCAGAGACAGTATCTTGGAGATAACCAAGAAAATCTGCTCTGCTGGAGGCTATAATAAAGGGTTGATCATCGAAGCACTGGATGAAATAGGTGCAGGGAAGAGAACTGAAATGGCAAAGCTCTCCAAAGCCAAACTCACCACCAAAATGCTAAGTCAACTCAAACATAACCCTTATCTCTAAAATCTCCTAAATCTATCCCTAAACCAAAGCCACCCACAACTCAACCCACAAAACCAATCCCTTTACCCCAAAAACCACCTCAAACCTTACCCAGTGATGCACCCAGAAGGAGGAGAAGGGTGTTGAGGGTAGAAGAAGATGAAGAAGAGGATGATGATGATGATAGTCTGCCAATCTCTGCTATTCTCAAACTCAAATCACCTTAGCACAGAAGTCAACAAGTGATTACTCCTGACTTGCAAATGCAGATGGTGAAGGTAAAGATTGAAGAAGCAGAACAGCAGAAACAACATGATGAGAAGTTTCTCAAGATGGTTGATAAGGATTTCCCTCAGTCCTCATCCATTCAAGAAATGAAGAAACAGGCTCTGAGGCTGTACACTCTTAAACATACTTTTCAACATCAAAAAGAAAGAGTGCGGATCTGGCCAGACCCCAGGGTAAGTTCTAGAATTCATAAGAAGAATATACCAAGTAGATATCATGGCCAAGTGAAGAAGACCTTGAATGCTGCCATTACATTGGCCATGGTAGTCTCAACCTAGGAAATCATTGAAGAATTCAAGAGAGCTCACAAATCCAAGACAACCCCTCAATCTATTCTTGAAAACAAAATGATCAAGAAGGGGTTGTTATACAAAAGACTTGAAGATCTTCAGAAGAGTGAACTCCAGTTGTTGCTTGAAGGCTGTCACCCTGATGAATTTGCTTATAGAGAGATAACAACTGTGGAGTTGAAAAATGGAAAGATAGTGAGATACCTGTCTGAGTATTATGGCCCAGAGTTCTTCTTCAAGGGAGAAGCAGAAGAACTCACCAAGGAGGAACAAGTTGTTCTCCTTGAGGCCTATGCTAGTGAGTCTTATAGACTCATTAATGGGAATTAGGTTTCATGGTTGGGACAAGACTCTGTGTCCAGTTTCCCAAGACAGAGTTCCCTTCCATACTTAGCCAATCAAAAGATTAGAAACCTTTTCCCGGCCTGTGCTTAACTGATTACCTCTGAAGCTGATCAAGAGGGTGTTTCTGCCAAGAATAAGTGGGATCATCAATAAGTTTAGAGGTTTTGGCTGCATTGGTTCAGGGGGAGTTTGTTGGACCAAAAGAACCAATGAGCTTGATTAGAAAAACCTCTAAGTCCCACAGACATTACACTTCTAAAGAAGATCACAACAGCTGAAGACATCAGCTGATCACAAGGTCTGAAGACAAAGTCTGAAGATAAGAACTAAAGACTACTACTGAAGACAAAGTCTGAAAGTAAAGAACTGAAGACAAATTCTGAAGCTATCAGCTGAAGACAAAGTATGAAAGTAAAGTACTGAAGACAAAGTCTTAAGCTATCAGCTGAAGACAAAGTCTGAGAGTAAAAGTCTGAAGAACAAAGACTGAAGACAAAGACTGAAGACCAAAGTGATCAGTAGTTGTCACAACAGCTGAAGTTATCAACTTCAGTAGTTGTGATGGTTTCCTTTCAGTACTTTTAATTTACTTTTCAGTAGTTATAGTTTCAGTAGTTTAGTTTTAGTAGTTTTTTGTTTCTTGTACTTAGCATTCTCTGAGATGTAATCAGTAGTTGAGAACTTTCTCAGTAGTTTGCATAGTTTCAGTAGTTTGAATAATTCTATTAGATGTCACTATCAAGTGACATCAGCAGACATCACATATCTTATATAAGGAATGTTGACCTAGTTGTAAAGTGTGACATTGAGCCACCACGAAAGCATAAGAATAAAATATCTCTTTTGCAGAATTCTCTTTTTCTATAACCATTTACTGTTACATTGAATATCAATTGTGTTATTGTGAATTGTTTAATTCGTTGTTCAAATTCCGCTGCAATACTTTTCCTCTCTCTCTCTCCTTCTCCTTAATCTCCTCAGATGTCATCTTTCTTTTCCCTTTGTCACTCACAGACCTTTGTGACTCAGGGTGGAGAGAGCTTTGGCCTTCATTGCTTGATGCAGCTTCTGAGCTCTGCCCAAAGAGAGGTTGAGAAGCACCTTCACTAGTAGGTGACTCAAAAGGAATGTGAATCTCTACAGCAGTTGATGATGAGACAGGGCTCTCAGGTTTCGCCATTGGGCCTTCAGTCAAGGTTTCCCCTATGAAACTAATCTTAGGGTCTGCCTCAACATCCAATTGATCGATGGCATTGCCTGATTGCCTAAGTCTCCTTCTGAAGCTGAACTCTGCAGTGATCCTGTCTTGGATCCAATTGATCGATGGCATTGCCTGTTGACTAGATCCATACCTTCATAGTAGTTCAAAGTCTGAAAATTTAAGACTTGTTGCTGCCCTTGAACTCTTATAATGATTAGGGCTTTCCAGTTGCTGTCATACCTCCACCTAATTATGTGATTGAAGATGGTGAAGATGACATAGCCCTTGGTATCCCATCCTCAAACAAACTATGTATGAAGGAGCCTGTGTAGTCCACATCAATGTGAATTTTAGGAGGTTGTTGAGAATGCACAATTGAAAGTGAGGATGGTGAGTCCTCAATGTCCACTCTCTCTGAAGAACTCCCAGGTTCTGTAGCTGTAATGACTTTCTCCCCCTTTTTGGTAGCATCACTCACTTGCATAAGTGAGCTGGAAGATAGGTCAATCACATCCACAGGTTCTTGTGTTCCTAGTTGAGCTCTTCTTAAGGGTCTCCCAACTAGTTTTTCCTTAAGATAAGAAATCTCAAGTTGCTGATCATTGATCTTGTTATGTAAGGTAGTCACCTGAGATTCAAGGTGACCGACCTTTGAGACTAAATAAGTGCATGTTTTAGACAGTTTGTGCATCTTTAGTCTTAGATTCCCCTCATCTTCATTAGAAGAATCATTGAGGGTTGAGATGATTAGACCAAAGTCCTCAGTCTCACCACCAGCTTCAGGTTCTTGGCTGTTGGATTTCCTCTGCTCACTGGCAGTCTCAGTTGAGATGACAGTGGGTTGGGTTGCCATGGTTGAGGTCTTAATAATGTAATCACTTTCAAAAGTGAGAGCCTCTTTCATATGGACATCCTGAATAGGTTCAGAAGTGTCCACCTCAGTAATAGGTGACTGATGGGGGCTAGAAATAAGAGCCTCAAAAGCACTCATCTCTCTTTGAGTAAGGGAAAAGAAGAGAGAATCATGGTACTCACTGAAACCTAGATCTTGATCAGTATAGAAATCAAGGTTGGGAATTGGTTGGTTGAGATCTATAGGCTGGGAATGGTAATTATCCCTTGAAGGTTGATCACTTGAGTGTTGAGACTCAGAGTGATAGCTTAAGGCAGTTGGGATTATAAGCTCATCAGGCTGAGCATGAGGAACCTCGACACTGATTCTTGAAGAGATGGGAGTGGTCTGCTCCTCAGGAGAAGTGGGAGCTCGAGGAACCTCCACAGACTGAATAGTCTGAGCAGGGTTCGTTTGGATTTCCTTTTGTAGGTGAGGGTGATTTGTGGTTGTTTAGGTGGTAGGGAAATAGTAGGTGTGGGTTCAACACTAGCTTGTGTTGCTAGGTTGTCACCTTGAGCAATGAGCTCTAACATTTTTGGGACTAGGGTTGTTTCTACCCCAAAGAAGCCAACAGTGGGCCTTCTAAGTATTTTAAAGATATCGGGCTTCATCTGTCCCAGTTTAAGAATGTTACTTGTTTCCCTTAATTGTGAGCCTGGTTCACAGTTAAGAATGTATTGGACATATCTAGGAAACATGTAATATTCTACGGAGTCTAAGTTAGCAAGCAAGTTGGTATAACAAACTGAGAATACCTAAACTTGACTCCCTGAATCATCCCATGGATGAAGAAGGAGAGATCCTCAGGAATCTGGTCCCATCCACCATGCTTGTTTGATAAGCTGTGGATGACCACATGGAGCAGGAATCTCCATTAGGATGAGACCTTCCCCTTCCTAAAGGTATTTACAGAGAAATCTCCCTCGTATCCTATCTACTCAAAGGAATGATTAATAGCTTACTTTAGGGAGAACACCTCACCTTCTTCATCATCCAGTTGATGATGGTCGGAGTGATGAAGACTATTCTCCCCTGCACTATGGCAAACAGTGCCTTCTCCCCATCCATTACGACCTCCTGGCATGTCTTCCAGAAATCAAGCAGATGATCCTCATAGAGTGGAGGATCAATGGCTAGGGAGGTGAAGTAGTTTGACAAAGCTAAGAATCGACAATAGAGCAACCTGATTATGTTGCCTGTGTAGCTGCATGGTAAAGTTGGGATCATTTCTGTGAGTGAGATTGGCCATTGTGAAGTAGCTTAAAGATGAAGAAAGAAGAAGAAAAAAATTTCAGAGAGAAATTTGGGTTTTAGGTTTGGAGGAAGAACAGATGATAGAAAGAGGGGGAAACCGTTGGTTTATATGTGTGAGGGATTTCAGATAAAGTTTAATGAAAGAGGATAAACTTTGAAATCCAAATGGCCACCTTTGAAAAAGTAGTTTACTTTTGCTCAAAAAGTAGTTTTCTTGGAAGTCAAAAAGCTTCCGAAGGTAAATTATCTTGGGAAGTTTTAAATGAAAAGCTTTCGAAGCTAAAATGACTTCAGAAGAATTTCCAGATAGTTTTGAAAAGTTTGCTTCGGAAGAGAAATTAAAACTTGATTGCTTTGTATATATTGCACAAAGCTTTCGAGAGTTAATTTTGCTTCGGAGGAAGATAGTCCTTAAAAATGAATAAGTGTCTGAGACAAGTATTTAAGCTTCGGAAGATAAATTGGAAACCTCTTCCGAAGGTAAATCTTCTTAGATAGTTATTTATTTTGAAGGCATGATTTGCTTCCGAGCTTAAAAGCATAACTTCTGAAGGATCGAAAATTTGTCAAAAATCTAAGGAAAGACTTCAAAAATATAATTTTATCCAGAGAAAACATGAGCTTATGAAAGTGATGAACTAGACAACTTAGGACACACATATTTTAAGAAATAATAAGAATTAGTTTTATGAAAAACCTACTCAAAGTTAATCATCCCAATAGCTGATATTAGATATTTAAATCTCTATCCATCAAAAGCCTCTGTAAATAGATCAACATATTGTTCATCTGTGTGAACTTTGACTAGTTTAATTAATCCCTTTTCATAGTTATCTCTTATTAAATGATACCTGATATTGATGTGTTTGGTCCTTGAGTGTTGCACAGGATTCTCTATGATTGAGATAGCACTATTGTTGTCTATGTGAATCGGAGTCTCCTTGAATTTTAGTCCATAGTCCAACATCTGATTCTGAATCCAAAGCACTTGAGCACAGCGGCTTGCTACAGCAATGTATTCACCAAGGAACTGACATCTCCCAAATGTAGACTTTGCAGTCATGTTGCAACCATCATAATCACTATCTGTATAAGCATACAGATTGAAGTCAAGATTCTTTGGGTACCATAAACCAAGTGTTGAAGCACCTTCGAGGTATCTTATAATCCTTTTGACAGTGATAAGGTGAGATATCTTAGGGTTGGCTTGATATCTTGCACAAATACATGTAGCAAACATAATATCAGTCCTGCTAGCAGTAAGATACATAAGAGACCCAATCATAGCCCTGTATAAGTGTTCATCTACACACTCCCCCTCAAGATTAGGTCCAAGGGAGTGGTTTCTGGCTATGGGTGTCTTAGCAATCTTACAATCAGTCATGTTGAATCTCTTGAGCATGTCCTGAACATACCTTGACTGACTTATGAAGATGCCATCTTCACTTGAATTCCCAGAAAGAAATTGAGTTCCCCCATGGCACTCATTTCAAATTTGTCTTTCATCAGCTTCTCAAAGTCTTTGCAGAGCTTTGGATTAGTTGAACCAAAGATGATGTCATCCACATACACTTGAACTAGCAGAATGTCATTTCCCTGTCCTTTGATGAAGAGATTTCCATCTATAGTACCTCTCCGGTATCCATGTTTGCAAAGATACTCAAACAGTGTCTCATACCACTTCCTGGGTGCCTAATGCAGCCCATAAAGAGCTTTGTTAAGCTTGCAAACATAATCAGGATGATCAAGATCTACAAAACCAGGTGGTTGTTTGACATATACCTCTTCATCAATCACTCTATACAGAAAAGCACATTTTACATCAAGCTAAAATACTTGAAGTTCTTGGATGCAGCAAATGCCAGGAATGTCCTAACAGCTTCCAGTCTTGCTACTGGAGCAAAGAAATTAGTGTAGTCAATCCCTTCTTCTTGTGTGTATCCTTGAACAACTAGTCGAGCCTTGTTCTTGATGATAATGCCTCTATCATATTTCTTATTCCTAAACACCCATGTGGTTCCAATGGTAGTCTTCCCATGAGGAAGAGGACAAAGGTTCCAAACTTTCTGCCTTTTGAATTAAAGTAGTTGTTGTTGCATAGCTTCAACCCAACTTCCATCCTTTAGAGCTTCATCAACTTTCTTTTGCTTTATCTAGGATAGGAAACAAGATTGAAGACAAACATTTGCTTCATGGGTTTGTCCTCTTGTTCTTACCCTTATGACAATATCTCCAATGATGTTTGTGGTGGGGTGAGACTTGTGGATCCTAAGCTGAGGAATCACAACAAGTTGCTGAGAAAGATCTAAATTAGAGAAATTAGATCTGACATAGATGTTTCTCCCACCACATCAGCACACTTATCAAGAGAAACTTGATCCAAGCAGTGTGTGACATCATTGATGTTGTCATCTATGGTGTGGTTAGTAGCATCAAGAAATTCTTGATCACTGTCACCACCACCATTGTTGTCTTCCATAATTGAGGTATCCTTATCTGGTTGTGGAGCCTCTGAGCTGGAATTTGAAGGCACCCCAGATGTATCAGCTGAGTTTGTCATTGTAGTGCTGATAGAAACCTCATTTGCAGAAGTAGTTCCAACTAGAGCTGAAGATGTGTGACTTGAAGATCTTCTCAGCTCAAATCTTGGATCAAGATCACCTGTATTTAGATTTTCTGTAGATCCTGAAACATTCTCACAAGATTTGTTAAAACAGTTGGTAACTAGAACAAGATCAAATAGCCAATCAAGATCAGAACCAACCACATAGGGTGTGTGTTCATTGAAAGTCACATTGGCTGACTCCTCAACAATTTTAATTTTGAGATTGTATACTCTATAAGCCTTAGCTTGAGAAAAGTATCCAATATAGTGTCCATCATCTGATTTCTCAGCAAACTTGGCAATTTGATCTTTGGTATTCAAGATGGTGCAAGGACATCCAAATGACCTGAGAAAACCAATGAAAGGTTTCCTCATGTGCCAAAGTTCATAAGGAGTCTTGCCATGAGTCTTGACCACTAAAACTCTGTTATGCATATAGCAGGCAGTGTTGACTGCTTCTGCCCAGAAGGTGATGGGCAGCTTAGAGTCATACAACATGGTTCTTGCAACTATGAGCACTGTATTGTATTGTAATACCTTTTCATCATAAAATGTATCAAGGATTTGGTTCTTAAATTCAGTGCCTTGATCACATTTTATGATCTTGACCTTGTGATCAGATTGATTCTCAATCTTTAAGATGAAATTCTTCAAAATCTCAGGAGTCTCATCCTTAGTTCTAAGGAAGAAGACCCAAGTGAATCTTTGTAAAGTCATCTGTGATCACTAAACAGTAAGAGGTCCTTCCTAGACTCATTACACTAGTGGGGCCAAAGAGATCCATATGTAACAAGTGTAGGGGTGTAGTGATGGAGTTCCTTTCCTTAGGCTTGTGAGATACCTTATGTTGCTTCCCTTTCAGGCATGCAACACAATGGTCATCACTTGTAAACTCTTTCTTTGGTATTCCAGTTACCAAATCATTCTTAATTAATTTATTCATGTTCTTAAAGTTTACATGGCACATTCTTTTATGCCATTAGAAAGACTCATCGCTATTGGCTTTAGACAGAAAGCATAAAACTTCTCAAGAGGGAGATGTTTCTTACAAGTCCATCTTGTACATGTTCCCTTTCCTGGGGGCTCTAAGCAGGATGTGCTCATGAGGAATGACCACACCAGGCTTGAGAACAATGCACTCATGGTTGGTAAAGAGCATGTTATGACTCTGATCACAAAATTGGGATACACTCAGAAGATTGTACCCAAGCTCTTTGAAAAAGTTTACCTTTTCAATGTTGAGCTTACCATTTGTGACCTTGCCCCTTCCTGAAATATAACCACATTCATCTCCTCCAAAAGCAACTGGCCCTCCATCAATCCTTTCAATGTTCTGGAGTAGTGACCTATTGCCTGTCATGTGCCTGGAACAACCACTGTCTATGATCCAGACATTTTTGTTTGTTTTCAACTGTCCCTAAACAAAGAAAAGGATTAGTTACATTTGGAAACCCAATCCTTGCTTGTCTTGGGCTCATTAAGAGAAACAAAAAATAATGCAACAGTAATAGATCCTATGGTTGTGCTAAGAGGATCTTGAGTTGTTGTTGATGGAGAATTCTCAGTCACTTGGTCTTTCTTAGACTTCCATACCACCTTTGGAGTCTTGGACTTGACCTTCAAAACTTCGGAAGCTTTTGGAACTTCGGAAGTTTTGATGACTGAACCTTCAGAAGATTCTGCAGACACTACAGCAGACTTCAGTGCTTCGGAAGAACTCCTTTCTTCCGAGACCAACTTCTCTTCCGAGGGTAATTTTCCACTTGCCTTCTTAGATTTGGAGCTTCCGAAGGAAACAGATTTTCCTTCCAAATCAGTCAGCTTGGTTATGAGATCTTTGATTTGAGTCCTAAAATCTGTGTGTTCATGTTTTAGAACTGAAATGGTTTTCTCTAGGTCCTCTATCTTTAGTTTATAATCATTTTCAAAATTTCTAAAATCAGTTTTTAAAATGTTTATGGACTCAAGATCAGATCTCATCTCCAAGTTATAGGACCTGTATCTATTGACTTTAGCAATGCATTCAGGAGTACAGAGATGTTCCAATACCTTGGCTTCATCATGATTTGCCATTAATGCTTGGTTTGGTGAAGCATCTTCCACCTGAAAGCTCCAGTCATAGCCTCCTTCTTCAACAGCAACAACAGCTTGCTGCTTTGACTTCTCATTCTGGAGAGCTTTGTCAGTGTAGTTAGGTCTGGACTGTGTTTGGCCACCACTTGTTTTAGGTGCCTTACACTCTCTGGAAAAGTGGCCTATCAAGTTACAGTGTAACACTTGACTTTCCCTTTGTCCAGGCCAAACTTTCCACTGGATGCATTGCTTGGAAACTTCCTTCCAGTCCGTTTGTAGAACTTCTTGGCTCTATGAGTGAGAAGAGCCATCTGCTGGACTATCTCCATATACTCTAGATCATCTGGATGGATACAATCCAGGTCTTCAAGGGTGAACAGAAAGTTGTCACAACTTTCATTAGAGAACACAAAGGCTTGAGAAGAACTTGTCTCTTGGAATGGGCTTCCTTGGGTGTAGTTCTCCCTTAGTGTCTTTGGGAAGGTGATGAAAGGGCCCTTAGTGAGTTGTCAGGGTAGTATATGAGATGATGTTGGGATTCTATACTATCCCTTTCAACAACATGCAGGGCTAAACCCATTTGATTGTTAGAGTTGCCAGATGAACCTTGCATGTTCATCTCCATCTGGTAGCCACTGAGAATCCCATATAACTCTATCAGAGTAAGAGTTTTTAGATTCTTAGTCCTCTTGATCACCACATAGTAGTGTGTCCACTGCCTAGGATGTGAGGACATGAACTTCCCTACAATGTCCCTGTTCTCAAGAGGAACTCCTCCATCCACAAGGGTATCCACAATCTTAACATACCTGAAGTATTGCTGAGTCATGGTTTCACCTGTTTTGAAGGTGAACTTTTCAAACTACTGCTTCAGGAGATCCTTCTTGTTCTCCTTGGCTTCAGAAGAACCCTCATACATTAGTTTCTGTGCACCCCACAGCTGCTTAGCTGTTTTGCACTTCTTGAAACCTCTGTACATAGAGTTTGGAAGGGCAGTTTGAAGGGTTGCCATGGCTTTTCAGTCAATCTCTACTCTCTTCCTATCTTCATCAGAGAAGTTAGCCACATCCTTGGGGATCATACCAGCACCAGTAGCAGAGGTGGTGCTAGGTATGAAAGGTCCATTCTCAATAGACTCCCACATTCTTGAATCAAGAGACCTGATGAAACCTTCTATTCTCAAACACCAGGTATCAAACTCATCAGAGTGATCAGTGGGGACTTGTTCATGGTTCCAGTTTCCATATCAGTCTTGGAAATGGCTGCCATTTGAAGAGTTGAGTATTTGTGTGTGAGGGATCTTATGATGGTGAAATCTTATATCAAGAGCCAGGAAAGCTTTGATACTAAATGCAGGACCGGTGAAGGGGGTCACTTACAACACAACAACACAAAGAGGAGATTAACCAAACTTAATCAAATAGTATACTGGATTAACCACAAATGAGACACTAAGAACACAAGTAATATAAGAGACAGAACAAGAGAACACAAGTATATGGTTTTCAAGAATGCAGTATATTGCTTTCTCTATGTTCTATTACAAGTGTTACAAAAGCATATGAAAGGTACAAGAACATGAGATACTTATACTACATCCTACAGTCGGGTATACTTTGAAAGCCAATTGGATACAATTGACTAGACACAAAAAAAATCAATTGTAGAGTCAAAAGGCAGATTGCCTTTTGACTAGTGACTATGACATGCCATAGCTCACATCCTTATATATTACAAAAAGGATAAAGTACATGAAGTAGAAAGTTACAAACTCAAGACCTCAATGTACAGTTACCAAAAGCATGGACCTTTTCACCAACTCATGTAAGTTGGTGACATTACAGAGATGTAGGCAAAGGTGTCCAGCTTTATGGAAAAGGACATCAGATAAAGCATGTGTCAAAAGTCTTCAGAAGAAATCTATCTTCATGTGTTGAAGCTTCGGGAGACTTTGTCTCTAAGGCTTCGGAAGACTTCATCTTTGGCTTCGGAAGATATTGGTCTTGGCTTCGGATGATTTCACACTTAGAATATTTCTATTGCATGTGTGAAACTTCCTAAGCAATCATCTTCAATGAACTTGTGCAGCATGCAGGATAGACTTTGGATGTTTGGATTGAATCAGCCTCTTCATTGATCTTTACACTTCTCAATTTCTCCAACACCTCTTGAATGTGACCGACATGCTCATTCTCGCTCTTTGAATAAATCAGATATCATCAATAAACACAATCATTGATTTATCCACATGGGCCGAAACACTCGGTTCATCATGTCCATAAAAGCAGCTGGCACGTTGGTCAATCCGAATGACATAATGAGAAATTCGTAGTGTCCGTAACGCGTGCGAAAAGTTGTTTTAGGGATATCTTGTTCCTTTACTTTCAACTGATGGTAGCCAGATCGAAGGTCTATCCTCGAGAACCAACTGGCACCCTGAAGCTTATCAAATAAGTCATCAATTCTAGGTAACAGGTACCGATTCTTCACTGTTGTTAGTTCTCTAGAAGATTAACATGTTGTCTTTATGTGTCTTTTGACTATTTGTAATAGTATAGGGACTAGTTTTGTAATTTTGTTAGTTCCTTGTGTTTCATTATAAATTAGACTTGTAGCAATTAGATAGAGACGAAAACTGCTTATTTACTTTGTAATTGTCTTTGCTTGATATTAATGAAACTGTGAATTTTGTTGATATCTTGCTTGATTTGATTACTTTGTTTGTATTTCTTTGAATTGTGTTCATATATCATCACAGATTGATACATTTGATCCTATCAAATGGTATCAGAGATCTTGGTTGAGTGATTTTTAAGTTCTGTCGAACTGTCAAACTCAAAATTTCATTGAATCTATGATTGATAGACAATTCAATTGAAATTTTGTGGATTTCAATGTGTTTCATCATCAGAAACATGTTTTAAACCACAATTAGCAGTTAAATTCATCAAATTCGAGATAATTTATTGAATTTGTGTTCGAAAAGCTCACTATTTTTCAAACTGAAAATCACAAAATTGATTTATTTGTTGTTGATATTGAAAGAAATTGATGTTAGAAGAATGATTATCGGTATAAAACATGTCTAGTTGGAAAGTTTCAATCCAATTCATCAACTTTTGAAGAATTTTAGAAGATTTGAGTTAGTTACATTCATATGAATATGATGAATGTGGCGCATTAGGGTTGACGTTTGCTGAAAAATTGTCTAAGTGTTAGGCATTTGACTACTGTCTAGTCGCATTAACACTGTTTAGACGTTTTCAGTTCAGACGTTTCACTACTATTGAAGAGTATATCCCAGAAGTATCATCTCTGTTGAGGCGTATTAGAACTATTTAGACGTTTGACAACTGTTGAGGCGCTTTACAACTGTGTAGGCGCATTACAACTGTTCACGCGTTTTACTACTATTAAGACGCATTAACTTAGGCGTTTTTGAAAAATTTTCTAAGGCGGTCCCTTAGACGTCTCTCAACCTAGGCGCATTAAATGTCTGGTTGTTTGATTACTGTTCAGGCGCATCACCCTTGATACTTAGAATTTTTTTAAGAAAATTTTTCAAAAACATTTACATTTCTTTTCTTAATTCAAATCTAAGAAAACAACAAAATATAAGAATGGTGAAATCAGAGATTCTGAAATAGAGTTCCAAAACTTAAAAATAGAGCTGATTTCAAAAATTGGTCTCTTAGGTTAAAACATTATTTAAATTCCATTGACATTGATCTTTGGAAATCTATAGAGAAAGGACCATACATTCTTATAATCACTGATGGGCCTGACAGAGGGTTTGTTTATACTAAATATTCTCAAGAACCCTATCCTGAAGATGGTCTTCAAGGAGATGATTTGAGAAGAGTAAAGAATGATATCAAGCATATTTCTTGATGTGTAAAGGACTACCTCTGGAAGTTCTTACAAGGCTTGATGGATATCAAACTGGATACACCATGTATAAAGCCTTAAAGACCATTTGTGATGGAGGCAAGGAGATTCAAAATCTCAAAAAACAAAAGTTGAAAAGGAAATTAGAATTGTTTCAACATTTGTCTGGAGAAACCATAAATCAGATGATGAACAGATTTGTTCAACTTACAACTGAGATGTCAACAGCTGGTATTAAGCCTGATCTTGAAGACGTAAATCTTAAACTACTCAATGCTATACCCTCATCATGGAAACAAACAGTAACCTTAATAAATATACTAAGAAGTTCCCTATGGATCTAGATCTACTCATTACCAAGATAGAGTCAATAAATATGTAACAGTTATGGACATTTCTCAAGAGAATGCAAAGCTCCAAGGAATAATGGAGGAAATGCTCAACCAAGTTCTAACAATCAAAGGTTT
This sequence comes from Flaveria trinervia, assembly GCA_025506515.1. NCBI lineage: Eukaryota > Viridiplantae > Streptophyta > Magnoliopsida > Asterales > Asteraceae > Flaveria > Flaveria trinervia. The sequence continues at coordinate 23,571 of JACCIX010000753.1, read as the reverse complement.
CAACCAGCTCAGAAGACTTTTCAAAAGCCTTATCAAAGTCTTCCTATGCCTAAGCTTAAAGATGAAACAAAACCATCTGATGAAACCAAGAAAGCTTTAGTAGTCAGCATTAAAGATGGTTATGATTGGAGTGCATATGCTGAACAGTTTACTGAATAGTTTACTAATGATTTAACATCAAGTTTATCTCTTGTTGCGGAAACCAGGGAGAAGATTGGTCAGAAAATAATGATCCAAAGGTGGAAGGTGAGAATGAAGAAGATGACTATGATTGGAGTGACAAATCTGATCCTAAGGAGGATACAGATGAAGTAGCTCTAATGGCACAGTCTGATCAACCTAAGGTTGACACTTCATCTTCAAAATCTGAAACCTTATCGCCACAATTCCTTGAAATCCCATCTAAAGTGAGAGAAAAACTATGCACAAAATCATGCTATGAACATTTGAATACTATAGAAACTACTCATATAAAATATTTGAGAAATTAAAACAAGAAGAGTCAATGCACAACAAACTAAAATCTGATCATAAAACAGCATATCAAAAGATTATTTCTCTTCAAACTTCATGGAACAAACACTAAAAGAATTAGAAATTGTCTCTAAAAAATTGGAAGAGATGATCAAAATCTTGAATAGGAAGAAGATAGCACATGTGCTAGTTAAATGGATCTTGCTAAAGTAAAAGTTCAAAAATGATTGTAGAAAAACTTGTAAGTAAGAGAAGATAAACAGAAAGTAGGGTTAGGTTTCACTCATGAACCTATGCCTAAATCTATTACAAACACTTTACCAGAGAACTTTAATACCATGACCATTCTCCTGAGAATAAGCTAAACTTAAACATTTTCAGCAAAACAAAATTCAGAAGAAGAAAAGGAAAATGTAAAAGTTTTTGTTGAAAATGATCAAGAAAGATTAAAAATGTCATCCAATCAAGATAAAATCTTATGAACCAAAACAACCAAACAACACACTTTTGATCAAATTCATTCTATATTAGAAAAAGTGAAAGTTCAAAGCAAGAAAAGATAACAACAGGTAGAACATCAGAATAGTCAACACTATTAATCTAAAACAGTTTCAATCTGAAAAGGAATCTTCTTCGACGATGTTCAATCTGGAAGTAAACCAAGTTCTTTTAAGTCAAAGAATCAAAGAAGAAGAAAGAAATCATCAAAAACAAAATCTGAACTAAACAAAGTTCAGAAAAATTGATCAAAGCAACAAATCAGGCAACAAGACTTAAACCAATAAAATTTGTGTCAGCTGGTTGTTAAATATGAATTCCTTCAAACCACAAGGTGAATACTATGAACAAATCTCACTCTGATCTGAAATCAAGTTCATTCTAAGACTTGTGCCGTAGCAAAAAGATTTGTTCCTAATGAATTCAAGAAGGAAGTTCATGTTAAACTGATGCAAAATAATTTGGCACAAAATCAAAATGTGAAAAATGAAAAACAACAGTTTAACTATTTGATACTAAAATATAAAAATAATCAAATATAGTGTCAATATCAAAAGTTACAAACTTTGTTTATGACTCCACAAAATACTGTGAAATATTGATACGAAAATCATACTGTTGAGTGCTATTTCAACAAGTACCGTCACATATGTGACATGAAAAATCATTCCATAATAGCAATGTTATTTTAACAAATACTATACTTATAGTGATGATAAGACTCACAATACTACAAATTGTTATTTGGAAAGAGATCACATACTAGAGGATTTGCAAATTCAAACATGAGCAAGGTATTGTTTAAATCTCAATATATGAGAATCAAACGATGATTTTAAAACTTAACTAATCAACCTTCTTTAGGTTTGAGATCTTTTCAAAACAACATTATGTGAGATCTGAACAAAATTTGCCACTAACAATTCATACCAAGATGGTAAGAATGACTAAAAAAAGGCTATTCGTCAATACGATTCACAAATTGATCATCAAATGGTATGAAGGTTTTCAAAAATAATCTCAATAATTTCAAAACAAGATTGGTAAATGTCATCAAGAATAAAAAACCTTTTTGATAATCTCATTAGCAAACAATTTTACCATTGTTGATAAAATTTGAAAAACCCCAGACCATCTATCTCATCTCGGCTTGGGTTATATCTCAACTTAATTTTCTTGTTTGGCAGGTCGCCCAAAGACCACTTAATACATGGTAGTGGAAAGGGTGTACCCGCATATGACAGAATCAATCCCCTGCCTTGTTACAAGATCTAATTTAGGATGGGAAACAACACACTTGCGTTTGGTGTTGAGCCTTTGTAAAAATAACAGATGAATGACAGGATCAGTGATCACAAGTTTGATGTATCAGAATATAAAGCAGCGGAATACACACACGAATTAGACAAATTGTAGCAAGCAAACATTATGTAAGCGTTAAGATCGCATACGGTTATAGGGAGAGAATATGAATTTCTGATTTCTAGGAATGTTTATAGATGTAGAATATTTCTAATCAATCAATCATCATTCCATTCAATTGCTCATTTCGCTCAATGATTACAATGGTTTGTCACTCCTTATATAGAGTGCAACAGTCACTGCTGTTATCACGGAAAGTGACAACTGGCAGATCCAATACAGAAATAACTAATTCTTAACAAACTACTGAAATGTTCACAACTACTGAGACATATCAGCAAGTTAAGTACAAAATATAAAACTACTGAAACTACAACGACTGAAGAACAAGCTCTTCAGTCGTTTTACAAAACTACTGAAACATAAAACATAAACTACTGATATCACAACTACTGAAGAAGTACTCTTCAGCAGTTGTGACAAACTACTGAGGCTTCAGTACTTGATCTTCAGACTTTGACCTTCAGGCGTTTCATCAGCTGATGACTTCAGTAGATATCATCAGCTGATGTCTTCAGTCTTTGTCTTCAGACTTTGTACATCAGTTGTTGATCTTCAGCACTTGTGAACTCTTCAGCTGTTGTACTTCAGTACTTTGGTCTTTCAGCTTCAGCACTTGTGTTCTTCAGCTGTTGTACTTCAGCACTTTGGTTCTTCAGCTGTTAAGGTCTTCAGCACTTGATCTTCAGCTGTTGAAGTCTTCAGCACTTGTCAAACTACTGATGAGGCTTTCAGCAGTTGTTGTGATACCGTGTGGGACTTAGAGGTTTTCTGATCTTGGCTCATTGGTTCTTTTGGTCCAACAAACTCCCCCTGAACCAATGCAGCCAAAACCTCTAACTTATTTATACTCCCACTTATTGATGGCAAAAATGTTGGTCTTTTTCCTTCTTGATCAGTAGAGAAGATGACCCATGTACGCTCCGGCCTGGGAAGAACCTCAAATATTTGTTTGGCAGAGTATGAATGGGAACTCTGTTTTGGGGAACTGGACACAGAGTTGTTATCCCATTCATGAGATTCACTTCCCCATAATGAGTCTGTATGACTCACGACATAGGCCTCAAGGAGAACAATTTGTTCCTCTTGAGAGAGTTCTTCAGCTCCTCCTTCGAAGAAGAACTCTGGACCATAGTACTCTGATAAGTACTTCATGGTCCTGCCATTTTTCAGCTCCACCGTAGTTACCTCCCTGTATACAAATTCATCAGGATGGTTGCCTTCAAGGAGTAACTGGAGCTCATTCTTTTGGATGTCTTCAAGCTTTTTGTATAACAACCCCTTCTTAATCATCTTGTTTTCTAGTAAGGCTTGAGGTGTCTTCTTTGCTTGGTGAGCTTTCTTGAATTCATCAATGATTTCCCAAGGTGAGACTACAACGGCCAACATGATGGTAGATTCTATTGTTTTTCGTACTTGGCCGTTGTATCTGTGGGATAGTTCTTTTATGGATTCTAGAACTCACCCTGGGGTCTGGCCATACTCTCCACTCTCTCCTTCTGATACTGAAAGGTGTGTCTGAGAGTGTACAGCCTTGAGCATGCCCTTTCATGGCTTGAATAGATGATGACTGAGGAAATTCCTTGTCAACCATCTTCAACAGTTGCTCATCGTGCTGTTTCTGCTGTTCTTCTTCTTCTATTTTGACTCTGACCATTTCCCTTTGAGAGTCAGGTGTGATCATGGATTGACTCGGGGTTTTGGTAGCTTCAGAACAGCAGAGAGTGGCAGACTATCATCTTCATCCTCTTCTTCTACTTCTTCTTCCATCCTCAGCACCCTTCTCTCCTTCTACGGGGTACATCACTGGATGATGGTTGGGTTGGTGAAGGGATTGGTTTTGAAGAGAGAGGATTTGGATTTTGGCTTAGAGGTTGGTTGGGAGATTTGAGGGATAGGATCTGTTTGAGTGGGTGGAAGGGAAGGTTGATCTAGCATCCTTGTAGTTATTTTGCTTTTGTAAGTTTAGCCATCTCTAACCTTTTGCCAGCCCCAGCCTCATCAAGGGCTTCCACAATGATCCCTTTGTTGAATTGCTCACAGACAGATTCTGGTGGCTATAGCCAGAATGCTGTCCCTGGACCATGCGCGGATCTCCATAATGATCTTCCCAAGTATTGGCAATAAAGCGGATCATTATTTCCAACCTCTCTTTCTCAAGCATCGTACCCTGCCCATCGGTTTGTATCTCTTGTACTCTAACCTTCTGATCTCACTATCCAGTGTGGCTGTGTCAAACCCCTGCCTGAATAGTTGTCAATTATTTTATCCATGGAGCGGCTGTGTGTGTGTCAGCTTCTTTGACCAGCTCCTCCAAGGATTTTTCTTCAGCAGTATGATCATCAGCACTTCTCTTTCTTGTACGTGAGCAGAGGTTGCTTTTCTTTTCTCCTCTTCCTCAGATCTCTTCCTCTTTCTATCTTTCACTGCAGTACTCTCCCCCTTTTTGGTTGCATTGGAGGAAGGGGTTGGTACCGCAGAAAGAGTCTTGTGGACAGCAGCATCAACCAGGGGCTGTAATGTTGAGGAAAGCCTCTCATCAAGGGCTTTGATCACTATATCAGTGATTATGGGGTGATGAGAGGGAGGGGTTTTGGAGGATAGCACCTATTTGCTCAGGAGGGTTCTGTTCCTGAGAAGTAGGGCCTGAAGCAGAGGCGGGTGGTTGATTTTGGGGTGGCTCTGTGTTTGGGAAACCTTCAAGGGAAGGTGCCATCTGTGGTGTATGATGGTGGCAGATGGACTTGCATCCTGAGACATCTTGGCCAGCAGCTCTTTGAGTCTGCTAACCTCATCCTCTAGAATGGTGTTTTGGAGCAACTACATCGAAGAAGAAGCTCAGGTCATCATCAGTTGATACTGAATCACCTGACCTCCTGCTTAGAGCAGGATTTACATGCACTGGGTGTAGACCAGTTGGTGCATGTGCCCCTTGTGCTTGGTACTGGGGACTTCCAGCCTCAGGACAATGTCCATCATCAGCTGTTGCCTCTAGGGAGGTCTTAGCAATGTTACCAGCCTCACTCTGGTCATGTGCTGAGTCAGAGGAGGTGGCAGCCTCACTAGATATTCTAAGCTCCTTCTCTACACCAGGAGATAGAATTGGAAACCCCTGTGCTGTGGGTTCTCAGGTGCACTGTGTTCCTCCCCCTCAATTGTAGAGGTATTCCCAGTAGTAAGTGGTTTCTGGGGAGGGGGTGAGGAGTGCAATTGAGTCAGCACTTGTGCAACTATTAAAGTTGGGCTGTGAGGGGCGGTTGTTTGGGGTACAGGGTAGAAGCAGTGTGCACCTGGGGTGGATGGTGCTCTTCAATGGCAATCTCCTCAAGTGAGGAAGATCCCAGATAAGTAGGTGCCCCTTGGGTTGCTGCAGGCTCCTGTTGAGAGGAAGCCTGAGCGGCTGTGGCTGGAGGAGTCATGGTATCCACTAGGGGTTTGGACTAGTGGATATATCCTGCGTTTGTTGTGCAGGAGCATCCTCAGGGGACTCAATCCCTGAGTAGCCATTTTGGGTTTCTTTTTGGTGGGTTTGGTGGGGACATTGGATTTGGAGGTGGTGGCTGTGGGTTCCAGCTGCTGGGTTTTCGCAGCTTGGCAGCCAGTTTGAGTGTCCGGTCAGAGTTGTGCCGGGAGTATACTTCTGGCAAAACAGCCGTAGCAGGGACTCCCAAGCCAACAAGTCCCTCAGCATTAAGCTGGTCTATTATAATGGCCATTATGAACCGTGGATAGAGTATCCAACGGTTGGCAGTTAGTTTTTGAGCCATATCTTTGAGCTCTGAAAATATTAATTCTGAAAAGTTCAGTGGTTGTTGCTCAAGGATAGAATACATTACCTGCTGCCATTTGGTGGACATTTGATCCCAAGACGATGTCTTAGGGGCCAAACATACATTGACCATGTGAAAGATCAGGCGCTCAGCGTCATTAAAATGTTTCTTCATGATGGTGGTGGCACTGAGATCACCTTGATATCCATGCTGAGCAAATGATAGATCTATGGTGCCCTTCGGATATCCAGCAGGAGAGGTAGCATCACTCAGTTGAAGAATTTTACGGATTGTTGCAGGAGTAATCACTACTTCTTTGTTGTTGACGACTGACCGGAGGGATTGTGTGTGGCTCTCCTCAGTTGTAACAGTAACGTTCATCCAAAATTGGTTCAAGGATTCGGCATGTAAACGGGGTTCAGAAGGAATGCCTTGTTGTATGGGGACTGAACCATAAGATCGATAGCAGTATCGAACTTAGTCCAGATCGGCGATTTTGTGAGGTAGGCAACACAGTTGTGTCGCGGTTTAATTTGCATAGACGCCATGGAAGTGTTTGGAGAGGAACGTTAGGTTTGAAGAAGAAAGCATGGAGAGCTCAGGTTAAGGGTATTTATAGGGTACGGGGAGGAAACGACTGAAGGATGTGGTGTTAGTCATCAGTAGTTTTAAACGACCGTTGACATGGTATTATCCTTTCAGACGTTGAAACAGCTGAAGTCGCGGTGTTAGGCATCAGTAGTTTAGAAAACTACTGAAGACCGTGGTTTTGACTTCAGGTGATTGAAACAACTGAGGACATGGTGTTTGTCATCAGTAGTTATGAAACTACTGAAGACAGTGGTTTTGTCATCAGCTGTTGTAAACAACTGAAGACTTGGTATTGGTCATCAGTAGTTATAAAACTGCTGAAGACGTGGTTTTGCTTCAGTTGTTTAAAATGAAACAGCAGTGGTACAAACGACTGAGGGAAAGTTCTCTTCAGCTGTTTTCGTCAATTCTTAGCTTTTCAGCTGTTTCAAACTGTCCTCAACACATTCATCAGTCTTTATGGCTGATTTCAGTTGTTTCATAGGACATCAGTACTTATCTGTTTTTACTGATTTCAGTAGTTATGACTGCATCAGTAGTTGTAACTACTTCAGTAGTTTAGAACAGATGAAGTACTTCAGTACTTGTGAGACTTTTAGCCTTCAGTAGTTATAAAAACTACTGAGGTTAAAAGAGCTCATCAGTACTTATATGTGACAGGCACTCATGATCATCAATATGAATTACTGAGATCATCAGTAGTTGTCACCTATTCTAGCTGCAGCATACCAAGCCTTAACACCAGGTTTTGGAAAGTTGAACTATCCAAAGGCTTAGTAAAAATGTCTGCAAGCTCATCAGCACTGGGCACAAACTTAGGATCAATCAGACCTTTTTCAAAACAATCTCTTATAAAATGATGTCTGATCTCTATTGTTTGGTCCTAGAGTGCTGGACTGGATTTTTGACAATGCAAAGAGCTGAAGCACTATCCATTAACAATGGAGTCTTAGTCTCTGTAATGCCATAATCCAAAAGTTGGTTTTGAAGCCAGAGTACCTGAGATGTACAGCTTGCAGCAGCAATGTACTCTGCTTCCGCAGTGGATGTAGCAACTGAGGTCTGTTTCTTGCTCTGCCAAGAAATCAAGCAGTTGCCTAGGAATTGACATCCACCAGAAGTTGATTTCCTGGTCAACTTACACCCTGCATAGTCACTGTCAGAAAAAGCAACTAATTTACCAGAATGTTGGTAGAATACCATAAACCTAGAGATGGAGTGCCTTGCAGATATCTAAAGATCCTCTTGACTGCAATCAGATGAGACTCTTTAGGTGCAGCCTGAAATCTAGCACAAACACATGTAGCAAATAATATCTGGTCTAGAAGCTGTTAAATACATCAAGGACCCAATCATACATCTGTAAAGTGTTTCATCAACCACTTTACCTTTCTGATCTGAGTCCAGTTGTGTGGTGCTGCTCATGGGAGTAGAACAGGGCTTACAGTTTTGTAAATCAAACTTTTGCAAAAGATCTTTTGTATATTTGGATTGATGAATAAAAATTCCATCAGCCTTTTGTTTGATTTGCAACCCCAGAAAGAACTGTAATTCTCCCATGGCACTCATTTCAAACTTCTGTTGCATCAACTTTGTAAAGGCATCACACAACTTTGGATCAGAGGATGCAAAAATGATATCATCTACATAAATTTGAACAAGTAGATTATGCTGCCCAGCTTTCTTAATAAATAAAGTCTTGTCTATGGAGCCTCTAGTGAAATTGTTTTCCAGAAGAAGTTTGATAATGTCTCATACCAGGCTCTGGGAGCTTGTTTTAACCCATAAAGAGCTTTATCAAGCTTATACACCCAATTAGGATGTTTGTTGTCCTCAAAGCCTGGAGGTTGACATACATAAACCTCTTCTTTAACTTTTCCATACAAAAATGCACTTTTGACATCCATTTGAAAGACTTTAAGTTTTTGATAAGCAGCATAAGCTAAAAACAATCGAATTGCTTCCAGTCTGGCTACAGGGGCAAAGGTTTCATCATAATCAATACCTTCTTCTTGTGCAAACCCCTGAACAACCAGTCTGGCCTTGTTCTTAACAATAAGCCCATTTTCATCAGTTTTGTTCCTAAACACCCATTTAGTGCCTATTGCACACTTACCTGGAGGTAGAGGAACCAGTTCCCACACTTGCTGTTTCTTGAACTGAAGAAGCTCAAGCTGCATGGCATCAACCCATCCATTGTCCTTTAAAGCAATGTGATAATTCTTTGGCTCTTGCTGACTGATGAAGAGAGCATAGAAGCAGAAATTTGACAATTGACTTCTTGTTGATACTCCAGCAGTGATATCACCAATGATTTGAGACATGGGTGATTCTTCAGATCTTGATACACAATGAGATCTGTGCAAGTGTTTGTAGCCGGTTCAGCAGCAACAGATGGTGATGGTGAATCATTTCCTTGAAACCAATCAGTGGATGGTAATTCAAAGGAAGTTGAATTCGAAGAAATCTCATCAGCATTTGTTGTGGATGGTGCTACTGGCGCTACAGGAACATCAGGTCTAGTTGAATCAGGCAGCTGATCACTAAACCTGAAGAGGTGAGTACTGCAATCATCATCATCATCATCAGCAGTACCACCAGGTGTGAACTGTTGACAGGAGCAACAGCAGGAGTTTGATAAGGAACATATTGCAGTATGTCCAGATCAAATAACTCCACAGGACTTTGTGGAATCTTGTCCTTTGGAGATTCATTAAACTTAACATGTAGAGTTTCTTCAACCATCTTTGTTCTGCAGTTGAAGACTCTGTATGCTTTGCAAGTAGATGAATAACCAACAAAGTATCCTGCATCCACCTTAGGATCAAATTTGTGGAGTTGATCCTTTGTGTTGAGAATAAAACAGGGACACCCAATGCTTTGAAAAATGAAATCAGTGGAGCCAAATGATGGAGAACTTCATATGGAGTCTTCATCAACCTCTGATTTACTAAAACTCTATTTTGCACATAACAAGCTGTGTTGACAGCTTCGGCCCAAAAGGTCAATGGCAAACCTGAGTCAGCCAGCATGGACCTTGCAGCTTCAATGAGGGTCCTGTTCTTTCTCTCCACTACTCCATTTTGTTCCGGAGTCCTTGGAATGCTGAACTGCCTTTTGATTCCCTTTGAGAGATAGAAGTCATCAAGTGTATGATTTCTGAACTCAGTTCCATTATCACTCCTAATACACTTGACTGGAAGGGAATACTGCTTCTCAATGTACAGCACAAAGTGGATAATCTTCTGAGCAGCCTCATCCTTTGAATGTAGAAAGAAAGTCCATACAAATCTGGAGTAATCATCCACAATTACCAGACAGTATTTCTTCTTTGCCATGCTCATTACTCTCACAGGACCAAATAGATCCATATGCAGTAATTGCAAGCAGGCAGTGGACTTGGACACTTCAATAGGAAATGAGACCTTGTGCTGTTTTCCTTTTAAACAAGCAGTGCAGTTTCATCACAGTGGAACTCCTTTATTGGTAAGCCTCTGACTAAACTATTGTGGCTAAGCTGATTCATGTTTTTGAGATTAACATGACCAAGCCTCCTGTGCCATAGTTTAGATTCTTGAAAAGAGGCTTTGGAAAATAGGCAAGGATTACCTTTGAGATCTATCTTCTTAGAGAGATCTAAGGCATACACTCTTCCTGTCCTGTTGGCTTTCAGGAGAGTGTGATCATCCAACACCTTGTCAATCAAGGGCAAAACTTTGGATGACAGAATCCTACAGTTTTGACTTGTGAAAAGGGCAACATGGCCTTTATCACACATTTGACTGACACTCAAGAGGTTGTACTTGAGATTTTCCACATGATTAACATCATCAAATTTGATTTCTCCATTGGAGACAAAGCCCTTACCGATGATGTAACCCCTAGCATCATTGCCAAAAGAGACAAATCCCTTCTTTCCTTGAGAGTAGTCATGAAGAAGAGAGATGTTCCCAGTCATGTGCATGGATCCCCCACTGTCTACATACCAGATGCTATTTTGGCATGTTGAAGAACCCTGCAATAATAAACAATCAGTTAGTTTTAGAGACCCAAACCTTTTTGGTTTTGGGCCTGGTCTCATCAATAGATGGTAAACTAGCATGTTTATTTGTAACAACCCTGAGAGGAAGAAGATGGTGCAGAAGAGGAGTCCTTTGGCTTAGACCTCCTTTTCTGTGGTTCAACATAACCGTGTGAACATAGGAGAATCTAGTTGGTTAACTCTACCACCAACAGATGTTGTACCATCATCACCAGCTGTGTCTGATTTTGTGATAAAGCTTTCAGCTCATCAGACACATTGCTAGTGGAGTTAGATAAGGTCCTATGTTGCACCTTCTTCTTTTGAGCACCCTCAGCTGTCACCTGTTTAACTCCTTCCTTTTTGGATTGCTTTAAGACTTAAGGGTTACAGGATTTGATGTTGCTGATACAAATGTGGTCTCAAACTCAGTTTTCATTTTTACCATTTTCTCATTAATTTCTTCTTTTTGTTTGAGTTTGGAACCTCTTTTGTACCAACAATCATCTGTAAGATGATTGAACAAACCACATACTTCACATGGTTTCTTCTTCATCTTAGGTGATCATCAACTAAAGATGGTGAAGCAACAGAAGACTTGTTCTTCAATGCTTTGGAAGCATTGGTTGCTTTCTTGACAGCATCTTTAGTAGTCTTCAAACTCTTTCTACTGCCAGTTTTCTTCTCTTCAGTACTGACAGCAGTTGAAGTTTGAACTTCAGGAGTTGAATCCTGCTCTCCAGTCCTTTCAGGACCTTCAGGATTGACTCCTGAGTTGATCAACTTATTGATCATGTGAATGTCAGCATTTGGACCATCAACATCAGCTGATAGGTTCAAAGAGGACTTGATACTGACTGCTACTTCTGATTGTGCTGTATCAGAAGGTAGATCACATGACTTGATGGATTGGTTATCACTCTCACCATCAGATTCTACCTCTGCTCTTGGGGTAAAATCTGTAGGTGGAGCAGTGTGATTGTAACCAATTCCAAACTTCACATTTGAAGCAGATTGCTTACTAAGAAGCATTTCAAAACCTTTGCATGATTGTACCCATCTATCACACTCGACCTGGGTAACTGCAAGGGTTTCTTTGAGATCTTTGTACTTCTCTAGAAGTACATCTTCTCTAGCCTTATCATCAATTATTTTGCAATTCAGTTTATAAACCTCATCATTTTTATCTTTGAGCACAAACTCAAACTCAGCTTTGTTTTTGGAAATTATTGTTCTAGCTCAATGTTCTTATTAATTAAAGCTACATTTGCTTCTCTAATGGAAGCAAATGCTGCTATGCATTGTTCAGAACATAATTTGGCTTTTGCCTCAGAGGATACCTGTGATACCTGAGGTGTAGAGGCATTGGAAGATGAAGTATCAGCAGACTCCAAAGCCATAAGAGCTAGATTCCCAAAGGGACTGTCACCACCATGTTGACCAGCACCTGAGAACAGTTGATCATGACCAGACAAGTCATCTGGTAAACTGCTCCAGTCAACAACTCCTGGGGTGAAGAAGCTGTGTTGTTGAGATGAAGGTTGTTGATGAGATAGGAAGGCTGAGGTTCTGGTAATGCATGAGGTTGTGGTGTCATAGGAACTTGAACTTGACTTGACTGTGGCATGTAATAACAAGGGTACTGATAGGCATTTGACCCTGAGGAACAAAATATGCCGGATTGTTGTTGAGGATGATGACTAGATGTGACAGGATGTTGCCCTCTGTTTTGTTGACTGTTGCCAGGAAAAGTCACAAAGGGTGCAGTAGAGTTTGATCCAGTTGATCTACACTCTCTTGCAAAGTGTCCAAGCCGTTGGCATTTGTGACACCTCAACTTGCTCTTGTCAAAACCAACTTTGGTTTTGCCAGAGAGTCCTGGGAATTTTCTTCCAGTTCTTTTGTAGAACTTCTGAGATCTGATATTTATCAAGGCCATTTGGCTCAAAATATCCATCTCTTCTAAGTCATCATCAGCAATCCCTTTGAGATCATCCATAATGAAACATAAATTGTCATTATTACCTCCAGAAACTGACCATCAACACTTACAAATGCAGAATTAGAAGTGCTCGAAGAGAAATTAATATGCTCATCATACTGGCATTCAGATGCAGCATATTCTGACTCATGACCCACCAAGGCAGTGTTGCCTTGAATAAAGTCTTCAGTGAGCTTTCCAGATGAAGACAGCTTTCTCTGTGATCTCTCAAAAGTGAGCAATTTCCCATGGAGTTGGGTGAGAGATAGTTTGTCCAAACTTGCACTGGAGCGTAGGACAATAGTATATGTGTCCCATCTCTCAGGCAGTGATCTGAGAAATGTTATTCATCTGAATATTGGTGTATTCAAGTTTGACCATTTTTAGTTCAGAGATCAAACAAGAAAACCGCTCATATTGTTGAGTCAGTGTCTCACCCTTTCTATGAGAGAATGTCTCATATTGTTGGGCAAGAATTTCTCTATTATTTGCCAAGACCTCATCTGTTCCTCCAAATTGTTCTTTCAAAGCAATCCAGAGGTCATGGGCAGTTTCATGATGCATTAGCCCAGAATAGATTTCATTGGGCAAAGCCATGGCCAGAATTCCATGGGCTTTTGCATCAATCTCAAGCAACTTTTTATCCTCATCTGAGTATTGCTCCCTCCTCTTCGGAACCATTTGATTGTTTCCGGGTTATTCACCATAGGCTTGTGTGGACCATGTACCACTGATGTCCAACACCCTGCGCTGTTAACAGACAGGTGATGGAGCATACGTCTTTGCCATATGTTATACTCATTCCTAACCAGCATAGGAGGCTTGGTTGAGGAACCAGTATTGTGAGGATCATTGGAGGGAGTGGTCATTTTCAGTTCAAAAACAGTTTAGTTCAAGTTTAAAAAAAGTTTTAGACAAACCACAACAAACTCAATGAGAACCAAGAATAAGATCTCAGGATGAATGAGCAGAAATACAGAAAATTCAATCTCTATAACCGTTTCTTGCAAAAACAAAAGCTAATTCAATCAAACTTGGATCTTGAATAGCAGTTTCAATGATCAATTATTAGATCGATCAATGATTAACCCTCTGATACCATTTGACAGGATCAGTGATCACAAGTTTGATGTATCAGAATATAAAGCAGCGGAATACACACAAGAATTAGACAAATTGTAGCAAGCAACAATAATATGTAAGCGTTAAGATCGCATACGGTTATAGGGAGAGAATATGAATTTCTGATTTCTAGGAATGTTTATAGATGTAGAATATTCTAATCAAATCAATCAATCATTCCATTCAATTGCTCATTTCGCTCAATGATTACAATGGGTTGTCACTCCTTATATAGAGTGCAACAGTCACTGCTGTTATCACGGAAAGTGACAACTGGCAGATCCAATACAGAAATAACTAATTCTTAACAAACTACTGAAATGTTCACAACTACTAAGAACATATCAGCAAGTTAAGTACAAAATATAAAACTACTGAAACTACAACGACTGAAGAACAAGCTCTTCAGTCGTTTTACAAAACTACTGAAACATAAAACATAAAACTACTGATATCACAACTACTGAAGAAGTACTCTTCAGCAGTTGTGACAAACTACTGAGGCTTCAGTACTTGATCTTCAGACTTTGACCTTCAGGCGTTTCATCAGCTGATGACTTCAGTAGATATCATCAGCTGATGTCTTCAGTCTTTGTCTTCAGACTTTGTACATCAGTTGTTGATCTTCAGCACTTGTGAACTCTTCAGCTGTTGTACTTCAGTACTTTGGTCTTTCAGCTTCAGCACTTGTGTTCTTCAGCTGTTGTACTTCAGCACTTTGGTTCTTCAGCTGTTAAGGTCTTCAGCACTTGATCTTCAGCTGTTGAAGTCTTCAGCACTTGTCAAACTACTGATGAGGCTTTCAGCAGTTGTTGTGATACCGTGTGGGACTTAGAGGTTTTCTGATCTTGGCTCATTGGTTCTTTTGGTCCAACAAGGAACGTATCAAATGCGATAATAAGCTTTGACAAAGTCAATTTTTATTCATAGTTGAACTTTAATCTTTTAAGTGTATCCCAAATATGTGATAAATCATACTTTGTTCTATTTGATAATTCATTCTGTTATGTTTTGAAGCCAGGTTTTCACATAAGCAAAGATTGAGTAATTGTTACAGCTGAAAGGGATAGAGATGTATACAAGCTGGATATGTCTCAAGTTGATCTGCCAACTGAAAGAACATGCCTAATTGCTAAAGCATCAAATGATGAAAGCCAGCTTTGGCATAGGCGTCTCGGACATTCAAATTTCAAGAATATGAACAAGCTTGTATCAGGAAATCATGTCATTGGACTTCCATCTAAGAAGTTTGCAACGACTAATCACTGCTCAGCATGTTTGAAGGGAAAGCAACACATAGCATCATATAAGGCCAAGCTCATAAACTCAACTTCCAAACCTCTTCAAATGTTACATACGGACCTTTTTGAACCAACAAATGTTAAGAGTATTGGACGAAAATCATATTGTTTAGTTATCATTGATGACTATACAAGATTTTCATGGGTTTTCTTTTTGTATACTAAATCTAAAACGGCTGATTTACTGAAAGAATTTATCATTAAAGTTGAAAATCAATTAGAAAATAAAGTGAAAATAATAAGAAGTGATAATGGAATGGAATTTAAAAATGTTAACATTGAAATGTTTTGTGCTCAGAAAGGGATAGCTCATCAGTTTAGTGCTCCCAGAACTCCTCAACAAAATGGAGTTGCTGAAAGTAAGAATAGAACACTGATTGAAGCTGCTCGTTCTATGTTAGCTGATGCAAAAATTCCTATCACTTTTTGGGATGAAGCTATATCAACTGCGTGTTTTAGTCAGAACAAAATCTTAATTGTGAAAGATAAAATGAAAACTCCTTATGAGTTAGCTGCTTGTAACACCAGGTTGTTCCTTAAAAAAAGAAAAGAAAGAACAAGAGTTGAAGAATAAAGAAAGGAAATGTCAATAAACCCAAGGTGAGGGGTTAAATGTATCAAAAAGGACAAAAGTACAAATAAGTTGGTGTAAAGGTGGGCATGGCCGCCCACCCTCTCTTCACATCACCTTTTTCATCGGTTTTAGAGAGAGAAAAAGGAAGAGATCAGAAACTCTCGGTTGAAGAACAAGAAGAAGAAGAAGATTGAATTCAAGGTTTCTATGTGTTCATGTTGGGTTTTCTCTCGGTTATATGCTTACATGCTTGTGTGTTTGTGTGTGTGTCCGTGTGTGTGTTGTTTTGTGTGTTTTTTAGGTGTTCGAACTCATTTGCAAACGGGTTAGAAGGAAGATACACCCGAAGTTGCACCAGGTGAGTTTCTAGACCCCAGTTTTACTTGTTTTAAACTCTTCTTGGGGTGGAAAATGTATTAAAATGACTTTACAATGTTTATGAATGTATACCCTATGTATTATGCATGTTTGATGATATTCCTTAGGTGTTATTAAGTTTTTCATGCTTAGAATTGCCTTGGTAAGCTTAGAACAATTAGGCTGGATGTTTGGGTTCGAAAATATCCTAGGAACATGTTGAACAAAAGGTTCATGCGCCTAAATAAGGCCCATGTGCCTAGAATTGCCATGGAAATGATTGTGTATCTCATGCGCCTGAACAGTGCCCTCATGCGCCTAGAAAATTAGTCAGACGCCTAAGTGTAAGGCCACGCACCCCAATAGTACCCATGCGTCTGAGTAACCCCATGCGCCTAAGTTTCCATACGCCCGGATAGCCCATGCATCTAAGTGTCCATGCGTTTGAATGGACCATACGCCGGAATAGTGTCCATGCGCCTGAATGGTTCATGCGCCTAAGTGTTAAAGCAGTTAAATGTTGGCAGATGGGCATGTATAGTGATGAAGCGCCCAAACAAGGCTCATGCGCCCAAATAGTGTCAAAGCGCCTAACACTTAGAATTTATTTCCGAATTTTTGGGAGTTTGTGCTTTTAGGATTTTGACCGAGGTTTGACTAGGGTTTATTAATGATGGGTTTCATGCATGATCATGATTGTTTTATGATTGCTCCTTATTATTATTATTATTATTACTATTAGTATGTGACTTTACATGGTGTGCTTATAATCGTAACGTAAAGTATTACGAATAATAAAGTGAAAGAGCAATGAAGAAAAGAAGTGGAACTTAATTAAAATGTTAACAAGTCTTGCAAGCTTACAGGAGGTACACGGCCATGAGGTCGTCAGCTCAACTGTGATGCGGGTTAGTTACGTTCAGATGCACATGGGGCCAGTCAATTGAGACTGGCGGACCTTTGCAGCATACCCTAGGTGTCTGGGATAGCCTTGTATATAGTATGTAGAGCCCCTTGTGGGAAAAGAGGGCCCAGCACCATTTCCCCCGCGCACATAGTTTAGGGTATTAGTCATTGGTCCACATAGACAGTGAAAGATAAATATAAAAGAGTACCGAGTAACAAGGCTTACAGTAAAGAGATAAAGCATTACCTGATTGTAGAGTTAATGCGTGCTCATGTATAAAGAGATGAAGTTTTCATAAAAAGAGTATTTTCATATATATACCTACAAAAAGTATTTTATTACTTTTAAAACTAGAACTCACTCAGCAATGCTGACTTTTATACATTTTCAGTTGCAGGTAAATATTGTTGAGGATGGCACGAGGGTGAAGCTACTTGGCAGGGAAAGACTGACATTCATTCATACTTATTATTGTTGTTGTTTTGTAATGCAATTAAACAATTCTTTTGTATTCGATTCAACAATAGGGTATTGCTCAACAACAGTGTTTTAATGAAATGAATGGTTTTTGTTAAAATGATTTCGCTGCTTAAGTTTGTAAATTTATAACGTTTAATGTATTTAATGCTGTGAATGACCAACTGTGAGGGCTCCGGGAACGGGGCCTTACAAGTTGGTATCAGAGCCAAAGTTTAAGAGAATTGGGTTAAATAAATTTTTAAAACCTAAACTTAAACTGAAAATGGGACAATTGGAGGGATGTCAGCCCGAGTAGCTACATGCCATCGGGTATGTCTTTTCTTAATGTTAACTGTATTATGTGCACATGCTATGTGATTTATGTGCTCTTAGTGATTTATGGCACGTAGCTACTCGGGTTGACATCCCTCCAGTTGTCCTATTTTCAGTTTAAGTTTAGTTTTTTTTTTTAAAAATTATTTAACCCAATTCTCTTAAACTTTGGCTCTGATACCAACTTGTAAGGCCCCGTTCCCGGAGACCTCACAGTTGGTCATTCACAGCATTAAATACATTAAACATTATAAATTACAAGCTTAGCAGCGGAATTATTTTGACAAAAACCATTCATTTCATTAAAAACACTGTTGTTGAGCAATACACTATTGTTTAACCGAATACAAAATAATTGTTTAATTGCATTACAAAACAACAGCAATAACAAGTATGAATGGATGTTAGTCTTTTCCTACCGAGTAGCTTCACCCTCATGCCATCCTCAGCAATGTTTACCTGCCAATTGAAAATGTATAAAAGTCAGCGTTGCTGAGTGAGTTCTATTTTTAAAAGTAATAAAATGCTTTCGGTAAGGTATACATATGAAAATACTATTTTTATGAAATTTCATCTCTTTATATGTGAGCACGCATTAACTATACAACCAGATAATGCTTCTTCTCTTTACTGTATACCTTGTTTATTCTGTACTCTTTTATCTTTATCTTTCATTGTCTATGTGGATAAATGAGCAATATCCTAAACTATATGTGTGGGGGAAACTGGTGTTGGGCCCTCTAGTCTCTCAATGGGCTCTGATTACTGTATACAAGGCCGGCCCAGTCACCAAGGGTACGCTGCAAAGGTCCGCCAATCTCAATTGACTGGCCCCGTGTGCATAATAGGGTATCTAACCTGCATCACAGTTGAGCTAACGACAACATGGTCGTGCACCTTTTCTAAGTTTGCAAGACTTGTTAACATTTTAATTAAGTTTCACTTCTCTTCTTCATTTCTCTTTCGCTTTATTATTATTAGTAATACTTTACGTTACGATAATAAACACACCACGTAAAGTCATACACTAATAGTAATAATAATAATATGGAACAATCATAATCGTGCATAAAACTAAGCATTAATAAGCCCTAATCAAACCTTGGTCAAAACCCTAATAGTACAGACTCCCAAAAATTTCGTATAAATTCTAAGTGTTTAGGCGCACCATACTATTTGGGCGCATGAGCCCTGTTTGGGTGCTTAATCACTATGCAGGCACATCAGCCAACACTTAACAGCTTTAACACTTAGGCGCATGAACCATTCAGGTGCATGAACTATTCAAACGCATGAATACTTAGGCGTATGGGCCATTCGATCACATGGACACTATTGGGGCGCATGGCCCTACACTTAGTCGTCTGATCACAAATTCTAGGCGCATGAACCACTGTTCAGGCGCATGAGTTACACTTAAAAAATTTCTAAGGCATTTACAGGTGCACGAGCCTTATTTAGGCGCATGAGCCTTATTTAGGCGCATGAACCTTCTACTCAACATGTTTCTAGGATATTTTCGAACCCAAACATCAAGCCTATTTGTTCTAAGCTTACCAAGGCTATTCTAAACATGAAAAACCTATAAGCATCTAAGAATCATCATCAAACATACATAATACATACGGGTATACATACATAACATAATAAAAACCGTTTTAATACATTTTCAACCCCAAAGAAGAGTTTAAAACAAGTAAAACCAGGGTCTAGAAACTCACCTGGTGCAACTTTGGGTGTATCTTCATTCTAACCCGTATGCAAATGACTTCAAACACTAGAAACCCAACAAACACACACACGAACACACACAAGCACATAAGCATATAACTGAGACAAAAGCCATCATAAACACTTAAAACCCATGAATTCTTACCTTGAATTCAGCCTCTCCGTCTTCTTCATCTTCAAACCCGTAGGTACTCTGCCCCCCCTCTCTCTAAAACCGAATGAAAAGTGATGTGAAGAGAGGGTGGGCGGCCATGCCCACTTTTACACCAAATTTTTTGTACTTTTGTCCCTTTTTACATTTTTAACCCCTCAACTTGGCTTTATTTATGTTTCCTTCTTTTATTTACTTTAATAGAATAACCGGGTGTTACAGGAGTCAATTGGTCTTATTAATCATATGTGAACTCCCTAAATCAAAAGATCATTATAAGTGATCCTCTTAATGTTAATGCCTGTTTGTATTTGTGTGTGTTTTTTTAGAAAAACCAAATACAAAAGTATAAAATCAAAACCCAAATTTAGAGCTTTTTCTAAGTGTCAGTTTATTTTTAGACTAGAATCTGTGTATGCAATATGTGAGAAATGATAGTACATTAGTGAGATCAGTTGCATATTTCACTCATTCATATAAGTCTGACATGATCAGATATGATGTGTAGACAATATCATGCTACTATACTAGAAAAGTAAATTCTTGTGATTACACTAAATCTTTATATTTGTGTGTATTCATCTAAGTACTTTTAAGATGTTATCAGATTGATTGCTTGTTAAGTGACACCACACACACTTGATGGTGATGTGATTAATAATGAGATCTGTTACAAGCATCATATCACTTCTTGTTATGAGTCATCACAGACCTGAGTGTTGAGATATCCTTTGTTGTAAGTTCATTACAGACCTGGATTTTCTCTTTGATGCAAAAGATGCCAATGTGCACAATCTATTCAAATGGATAAATAGAGCTTATCAAATGGTTATCCATGATCATTCTCTATTCATTTAAGTAACATGAGCTCTAGTTATACATATGTTTCAGGTAAAAAGTTGAGTATGCGCTCTTTCCTTGCATGTCTTGATGATAGTTGAGCTCTCTAAGTCTCTGTATGATCTACATCATGTCATATCTAAAAATATACCCTCATCAATCCAAGAATTGAAAAGGTAAGTGAGCTGATAGTTTGTCAAAAACACTCATTTTTTGTCCTTAGATCTTGTGTCTCCTTTGTTGTGATATCACTGACCTGGAACACAATTGATTAGGATTTATTCATTGTCTATGACTATTCACATTTTTTTATTTTAATGTGCTGATCTTTATTGATATGATCTCACTACAGACATGTATTCTTTTTGTTTATACTAGATTTTGATTCTGATTTCATTTTGATTTTATGCATGTTTTATGTGTTGAAGGCAATATAACAATGAGATGTGTGATCTTATTATGTTACCTTAGGAAACTTATAAGTTGTTCAAACTTAAAAGTTTAGGGGGAGTAATAAATGGAAGAGTTTTTTTTCTCAGAAAATCAAAATAAAATGTTGAATTGAAAGGATGATGTTATACGTTCAAAGTGTATGTGAGTTTAATAATGTAACTTTTAAAAATGATGATATGAACCAATAAATTTGCAAGTGGAAATGTTTCTTACAAAAGTTGAAAATAAATGATGATTATGTTTTGAGATTAAAATGAGGGAAAGATAAATTTTAAAAAGTTAATCAACAAGTGAAAAATAAAAATGTTAAAAATCAATCTTGAGTGTAAAATGTAAAAGTTCAAATTTGAGGGTCTAAAATGTAAATTTTGGGAAACTAATATTATATATATATATATATATATGCTTAAAATGTTTAAATATTAGTATGAAATATTACTAATTGTTTAAATAGTGTGCAGTGAAGAATTTGGAAAACACAAGTGTAAGACTCATGAAAGTCAACTCATGCGCCTAAATAGTGTTCATATGTCTAAATAGGAGCATGGTGAACTTTCAAGAAATTATACAAGTGTTTGGGCGTTTTTCCTACGCCTAAACAGTGATAATGAGTCTGTGTTTAACAAGTGTTAGACGTTTTGAATGTCTCATGCGTCTACACAGTGTATAAATGTTTCAAGAGTTACAAGTGTTAGACGTTTCAGGAACTTCATACGGCTAAACAGTGCAAAAGCGCCTAAACAGTGCTCATGCGGCTGAACAGTTCTCATGCGTCTGAGTCAATACGGCCAAACAGTGCTCATACGTCTCATTATATTGTGAATTTTAGGGTTTCATACGCACAAATAGTGCTCATGCGTCTAAAATTTCACTTAATATATATTGAACACTTACACTTGTTTCTCATTCACACTCAAAATTCTCCAAACACAACTCTCTGAACTATCGACTCTGATCTTCATCGAACTCTCTGATTTTCATTGTTTGAAACAAATCTGTGTTGATTGTTAGATATTATTTGAGTTTATAAATGTAGTTTGTGATTCAAATCAGTAGATTTTGGTTAAAACATGTCGATTGGCATAGTCGTTTGACTGCTATTTGGGCGCTCGAACACTATACGATTGAACTTTCAAAGTTTACACTAATCAAATCTTAATCATGTCTAAAATTGATTCTGGATTATTGACATGTATCAATTTCGAGCAATTGATATATTGTTATTCAACTGAAATCGTGAATGATGTTGATGATAGTTTGCACAGCCGGGTTCTTTGAAGATAGAAGATAGATGATAAAAGCTGAAGATAGAAGATAAAAGCTAAAGGAAAGATAACAAGAAGACAACATTGAAGATTTTGAAGACTGAAGACCACGCAAATCTTATGGGGAGTATTGTTAGTTCTCTAGAAAGATTAAAATGTTGTCTTTATGTGTCTTTTGACTATTTGTAATAGTATAGGGACTATTTTGTAATTTTGTTAGTTCCTTGTGTTTCATTGTTGGACCAAAAGAACCATGAGCCCAGATCAGAAACCTCTAAGTCCCACATGGTATCACAACACAACTGCTGAAAGCCTCATCAGTAGTTGACAAAGTGCTGAAGATTTCAACAGCCGGAGATCAAGTACTGAAGACCTCAACAGCTGAAGA
This sequence comes from Flaveria trinervia, assembly GCA_025506515.1. Taxonomy (NCBI): domain Eukaryota; kingdom Viridiplantae; phylum Streptophyta; class Magnoliopsida; order Asterales; family Asteraceae; genus Flaveria; species Flaveria trinervia. The sequence continues at coordinate 933 of JACCIX010000753.1, read as the reverse complement.
ACTAAGTACTGAAGTACAACAGCTGCAGAACACAAGTGCTGAAGCTGAAAGACCAAAGTACTGAAGTACAACAGCTGAAGAGTTTACAAGTACTGAAGATCAACAACTGATGTACAAAGTCTGAAGACAAAGACTGAAGACATCAGCTGATGGTATCTACTGAAGTCATCAGCTGATGAAACACCTGAAGGTCAAAGTCTGAAGATCAAGTACTGAAGCCTCAGTAGTTTGTCACAACTGCTGAAGAGTACTTCTTCAGTAGTTGTGATATCAGTAGTTTTATATTTTTATGTTTCAGTAGTTTTGTAAAACGACTGAAGAGCTTGTTCTTCAGTCGTTGTAGTTTCAGTAGTTTTATATTATGTACTTAACACTCTGATATGTTCTCAGTAGTTTTGAACATTTCAGTAGTTTGTTAAGAGTTAGTTATTTTTGTATTAGATCTGCCAGTTGTCACTTTCCGTGATAACAGCAGTGATTGTTGCACTCTATATAAGGAGTGACAACCTATTGTAATAAGAAATGAATGAATGGAATGTATGAATGATTTGATTGGAAATATTCTACATCTATAAACATTCCTTGAAATCAGAAACATATATTCTCTCCCTATAACCGTATGCGCTCTTAATGAATACAAGTTTCTATTGCTTGCTACAATTTGTCTAATTCTTGTTCATATTCCGCTGCTTGAATCCTAATACATCAAACGTGTGATCGTTGATCCTGTCAAATGGTATCAGAGCAGGTTATCATTGATCGATCTAATAATCGATCATTGAAACTGCTATTCAAGATCTAAGTTTGATTGAATTAGCTTTTGTCATTGCATGAAACGGTTATAGAGATTGAATTTTCTGTATTTCTGATCATTCATCCTGAGATCTTCTCTTGTTGTTCATTGAGTTTGTTGTGATCTGTTTAAAACTTTTA